>BDUI01020454.1:5486-26794 GCA_002335545.1 Apodemus speciosus
ACTGGTTGGTCCATATTGTTGTTCCTCATATGTGGATGCAAGCTCCTTCAGCTCCTTGGGTTCTTTCTCTAGCTCCTTCATTGGGAATCCTGTGCTTAATCCAATGGATGCTGTGAGCATCCACTTCTGTATTTGTCAGGGATTGGCAGAGCCTCTCAGGAGACAGCTATATSAGGCTCCCGTCATCAAGGACTTGTTGGCATCCACAATAGTGTCTGGTTTTGGTAAACTTACCATATATACACTACTTTTAAACAGAAAATTAAATTTGTCAATTGAACTGGKAAAGAGGTATAGTTTACTTGAGATAAGATGTCCAAACAGATAAATATTACTAAAGACTACACAACTGCAATAATCAATCAAGATGACATTTCCTTTAAATTAGAAATAATATACAAAAATTGACAATGAATTAGTAATTGTATGCTAATTGTAGCAAAATAAATWAAATCAATGAAGATCTTACGAGAATACTTAGGACYCTTTTAACTAAAATAAMGGTAAGGATATTTTGTTTTGATCAAGACTCAGCACCCCTCCATGGCTTCTACTTCAGTGTCTGCTTCCAGGTTCCTGCCTTGAATTCCTGCCCTGTCTCCCTTCAATGATGGACTATGACCCTGAATGTGTAATTCAAATAAACCATTTCCATCCCCCCCCCAAAAAAAAAGACTCAAAAAACTAAGAATTTATGTTAAAAAAAATCCTGAGTACATCTTTTTACAGAAAGACACCCTCTTTCTCATAATGTGTGTATAAATGGGCAATTAAAAGAAGCACTTTGCTGATACTATCTAATTCATATAACTGAATCATTATTTTGCACAGAAAGACAGTAATGAATCRGTCTGACAAGTAGGAAACTATTCACCAAGGACACCATTAATGGAGTCAAAAGCTAACAATAGATGCGAGGGAAATTGCTGGACAACAACAACAAAAAAAGAGAGTTATTATCTGTGTCATAAAAATACTTTTTTTCATTACTTAACAATGGAAGGTGATGAGAAAGAAGTAGCCCAAGATGAAGTACAATGTGTCAATATGCACTAYACAGAAAAAGAAATTCAAGTGGTCAGCAAATATGAATGTTGTATTAGTTACTTTTCTTTTGCTGTGATAAAACAACAGGGCCAAGGCAATTTACAAAAATATTTTATTTGGTCTTACAGTTCCAGAGCCTGTGTCCATACTGCYCAGGGCAGCATGGTAGATGGCAGYAGGAAGGGCAGTGGGGTCCCTGAGAGTTGTATCCTTTAACACAAACATGAAACAAAGAGAGTGAATGGGAAGTGRCATAAGGTGATAATCTCTCAAAGCCTCTAGCAAGACATTACTACAGAGACACTTGGATGCTCTGCTAGTTAATCTAACAATGGTATTTCAATTGAGCCTCTCTCTTCACTAAATATTAATAAGATCCACAACACCAGCTGTTCTGACTTGTAATTATTTTGAAATGTTTCTCAATTAAGTATTTGAGAAAACAGGTCTCATATTTTTATCATTAATAAATCTACACTTAAAATGCAAATGTATAGAATATTCAAAAGAACATCATATTCAGAACTGAAAAAAAAAAACATTAGAACTTAATGCACAACTTTCACATCTGTCATTCCTACCCCTTCTTCCCTGCAGCTCCCTCCTTGCAAATTCATGAGCTTCCTTCTTTAAAGTACATTTAATGTTTATTTATGTAGATGTGAAAATACTAAAATGCTATCTGTGAAGACAATGTAAATAATAGTTATGTAATTCTTAGGGCAGCTGTTAGTGAGCTTGCTGGACAAGACATCTGCCAAGCAAAACTGCAGAGAGGAAATGGAACCAGCCCAAGAGAGAGAAGTGTGTTGCAGTTAGCAAAGCTGGAAAGGCAGAACAATGCAAACCCTGTGACACCAAACATGAAGAATTTGGAGTTTGCCCTAAGAGTTTCCTCACTATGCCCCCCCCCCCACCATTGCTTCCCTTGGAATGGTAATTTGTATTTTGTGTCACATTATCTTGGAACTATATGCATTTGCACTTTGCTGTGGAATTTATGGGTAGTTACAGTTCAGAGATTGCTTTTGTGTTTTATAAGATACCTTTAACTTTTAAACTGTGTTAAACTGCAAGGATATGGAAACTTTTAAGTTTGGATTAAATGCATTTTGCAGTCGGATATGGCCACCAGCCCATAAGAGCCAGGATGTGGACTGATCTACATGAACTCATATATTTCAATACTTTGTTCACCATTGGCAGGATGGCTTGGGAATGGTTAAGAGTTAGTTCATGTTGAAGGAGGCTAGTCATTGGGTATGGGTTTCCAAGTTTAATAACACTCACAACATACCAAGTGACTCTTGTTCTGCTCCTATTTTTGGGTCAATATGTAACCTCTAAGCTATTCTTTCCACCATGTATTTGCTAGGTTACAAAGTACTCTATCCCTGTGAAGCTCAAATAAACTCTTTTATTTAAAAGTTGACTTGCTCATAGTGTCTTATCACAGCAATGGGAGGGTAATTAAGACAATGTCATTTGGGAAAATGAAGATCATATAAAAATGATCAATGAGACCAAATAATATTGATAATATCTAAACTTTGTAAAACCAGATTATCATTTTAAAAATAACTGACATTGGTAATATTTTGAGACAACTTAAATAAAAGTCAGAAAGTAATGTTATAATTACATAGCATATTTAATATGACAGACTAAATGTCCCAGATGAACACAGCAATTTTGGATAGGTTGAATTTCCAGACAACCCCATAAGTAACATTTCTTAATTTGGAGCGAATGATGTGTTGAACAAAGGAACCAGAAAAGGGGACGACATTTGAAATGTAAAGCTATCTCTAATGAATAAATGTTAAACTCAATAAAAATACATTTTACTTTGCAAAATGCTAATTCTTATATAAATGCTAAACTCACAAAGAAGACCCTCAGGCAAAGTGTGGAATTTACAGCTATAAAAGTTAATTTACATGAAAGAGTTCTCATTCCTCCTTCAGAAACATCTTGGTCCTAAAAAGCAACAGACAAACCAGATATACATGAAAGAACACACAAAGTTAAGGAGGAAGCATTGACAGCTGCAATCATTCATTTTTCAAACTCTTGGTCATGCTATAGCATGCCTACTAGATATGAGGTAGAATAATAAAGACAAAGAAATTGATGAAAGATATAGCCAGAAGGCCTTTGTCACTTTTTCAAACATACTGTTGATATGTCCTTGAATTTTAAATTAGAATCATATCAATTGAAATTAATTTTATGCCACTAAATTTTCCAAATATTCTCATGCTTGTAGCTATGTCACAAAATAAAGCCATTAAAATGAATTTTTAAGTTTTGATTAATTATAGAAATGAAAGTACTCTTATTATGTCACATATTAGCAAAAACACTAAATATTAAGATGTGACAAGCAAACATACAGTCCCTTTAGTTTCATTTATTAGTTGTGAACTAAAAACAGCAGGGCATAAAACTCAGTGATTACATAGTTGGCATGCACTGAGATCCTATCTTAGGCCCTCTCCACTTTTCAAAATAGTTATTGCCTTTTAATAWGCTTTAGCTCTATAGTTACATAACTAAGTTGAATAAGCATTTGTCCAACTTTCAATTTTTTTAAATTTTTCTTCTTTTGATATAGTGTTTTTGTTTAGTCTTTGAGAATTTCATTCATGCATTCAATGTATTTTGATCATATTCACTCTAATTCTCACATGCCAACTCTTTTACCATACACATTTTCTCCATTATTTTCCTCAACTCTTTGTTAAAAGAATCTGTAGGCATAATGTGATGAATTGTTTAAAGTTAATACTTATGTTATTCAAAGGCTGATTTCTCTGCCAGCATATCTTGTTTCAATCCAGACATGGTATTGTAATATGTCAAGAATTATGTCAAGAATCTCCTGTCTCAAGTCTATGTAAATAATGGATACAATTTATTCTCTGCATTGTCAGTAGAAGCTGTTCACCCAATGGTTGGCCAGAAAAGAGAATAGGAGATGAYTTTTACCAGCCAGRGAAGGGAAAGAAAAAAAAGAATACAACTAATAGAGCCATGAGGAAGAAGAAAATGAGACATCATGAGAATTCAGCTGGAGCATGAAAGTCCTAAATGCAAGTATTATGAAGATTTTGAAAGGGAGGTAGCCAGATCAGCCTAGAGAATAAAAATAAAGATAAACAACTTGAAAGTCTGGCCTAGCCATGGCTGGAATGGAATGACATAGTTCCTGCCCTTGGAACACAGCCACTAGGGCATAGGCCACCAAAGTGTTGATGGTTGCTGTGGGCTTAAGGTTGACTTACATAAGTATAAATACCCATAGCTAGATACATGTGTAGATAGATAGATAGATAGATAGATAGATAGATAGATAGATAGATAGATAGAAGATACATAGATACATAGATACATAGATAGATATATAGATAGATACATAGACAGACAGATAGATAGATAGATAGATAGATAGATAGATAGATAGACAGACAGACAGACAGACAGATAGATTTTTTTCTTCACATTCGTCCTTCAAGGAATATTCTTTTTGTCAATGATAATTGTCAGAGGAATCATGACTCTGGTAGGCAATGATGTGAATAATGCCTAAAAAAATAGTAGAATGCATTGACCCTCAGGACAGCTCTGAAGGTTGTGGGAAAGAATGATGAAAATGTGAGTTAAAAAAAAAAACACTTTCAACTATGCAAAATATAAGAATGCAATATAAATTATATAAAGCTGTTCAAAGAACTAAAATAATAGAAGCAACTTCTATATGAGCCAGCTTATCAGAAAGATGCAGGGACAGGTAGATACAAGGGCAGGCAGATTCCTGATTTCAGGGTCAGTCTAGGACAGAAGTTTAGGTCTAGGCCCAGGATTGGTAGCAATGGTAATTTGAGGGTAAGTTCTCACACAGTTAGTTTAATCAGGGGCAGGCAGATCTCTGAATTCTTTTGCAATGTTAAAAAGAAAAAGAAAAAAAATATGTGTGCTTCTGTCTCTAAGAATCAACGAGCTAGGGTTATGATATACTGATTCATGAGATAATTAAGAGGGAATCTGGGATAATGACATATATACTGATATATATAAGAAAACAAAGCTGAGCTTTTGAGCTGAAATAGATGAGTAAATCAGACAATTTTTAGAATAGTCGGGTTCGTTTCCCGGCCAATGCACGTTACTCTTAGCCAGGCGGTGGTGGTGCAGGCCTTTAATCCCAGCACTTGGGAGGCAGAGGCAGGCGGATTTCTTGAGTTCGAGGCCAGCCTGGTCTACAGAGCTGGACAGCCAGGCTACACAGAGAAACCCTGTCTCAAAAATTATTAGCCTAGAAACTTGGAACACTAAAGACACAATCCACCTACCAAATGATGTCCAACAAGAAGGAAATAGTGGATCCTGGTTCTGGAAAGGCCCAATGCAGCAGTGTAGGGGAATACCAGAACAGGGAACTGAGAAGGGGTGAATAGGGGAACAGGGGGAGGGAAAAGACTTATGGGACATTTGGGGGGCGGGGAAACCAGAAAAAGGTAAATTAAATGTAAATAAAGAATATATCCAATAATAATAATAATAATAATAATAATAATAATAATAATAATAATAAAAGAAAACTGCCATTTACAAAAAAATAGTAAGAAAAATATGTCTCAAGAGGAACACACATACACACACACACTCACACTCACACATACACACACACAAAGAGAGAGACAGAGACAGAGACAGAGAGAATCCCAAACACCTCTCAAAAATCTTCTCCAAGCTTAAGCTGGTCCTTGGCAAATGACTGCCCACTTATTGTAGTAATGATTGATTAAATATGTCTTGATCTGTCTGTAGCATCATTGGGGAATTGGGATGAAGAATAGAACCACTGTATTCATTTATTGAATACATTTATATTAAAATTACCATTACAAGTGTCTGCTTTTCTGTGAAGATTCAGACATCAGTCCATTAGAGAAATTCTCTTTAGTGTAGGTAGGTCAACTACCTACCTAGATGCTGTATTAATTGGAACTCATTTGTCTAAAAAGTTATAAATTATTTCCTTTAAAACATTATAACATCAAATTACTTATTTCTTATTTAGTGCTATATTCACTTCCTTTTTTAATTAATCCTCACATTCTGAAGTTATTGTTGAAATACAATAGTTTAGAGAGTGCACATGTAGTGACTTATCTTCACAAGCTCAAGAAATTTAGAAATTTACCCATTTTATCATCTTTTCTTTCTTCTATGATTAAATATTAGATATCACATACTCTTCATTTCTTATGAAGTACCAAATATCATATTAAGCAGAATATCTGAGTGGTATATAAGGTCTTGCATCATGAAAATTAATCTAGTCTTCACTCCTAAGAACTTGTGTAAATATAGGTCCTTTAAAACTCAATTTGTTCACATCTATTTTCTATTAGTTGTTGTCTTTATTGTTTAATTTCTTAAATGATAACCACCTGTACTTAATTCCTTATTCTTACTGTTCAAAATTCTGCTTGATATTTTAYTCTTGATGGGATGTGATGCTTAGAAAYGACCACAGCTCCTTCCTTTTTGTTTAGGCATTACCATGTATTGATTTCTAGCTCTAAATTTTCAGCTTTTCATACTATATCTATTAAGATTTCTAATTTTTACCAAATTAATGTTGTATAACAAAGATATGATCTTCAAAGCATTGTCTCCATTCTTGTAAAAATAAAAGTAGTTTTCCACAATAAAGGATTTAATATGCACTATTCTATTTTCCCATAATCACAAGACCTTTATCAAGATCTGCAAGTTTTTCAATAGATATCTTCTAGAAACATTCATACTTTCTTTCCCCTTTCTTCTATTAGCACATCTTGTAGAGTCTAAGCTCACACAACATGTGGTATTTCAATAGTTTCTTATTTTTGTATGTTCCTTAAATTTCTCCACTTTTCTATGACCCATCCTTATACATTGTTTATACAATTATGTATTTTGGTAAAATTAATAACAAAAGCACCATTGTTTTTATTTGCATTAAGTTATGCTTCCAATGACTGCTCAGGTTGTCCTCTTCAAGTGAGTCTTTCAATTCCTTCCCCCTTTCCCAATGAGATCAGTCAACAACTATCATTTCAGAAGAGTACATGATATTGCAAGCTAATTGCTCTGCTATTTTTACATCTTCTGAAGTTCTGGTTTAATAAAATTTAGCAGTTTTTAATAATAACTTAAATTTAATAATAGTACCAAAGTGTTTCTTAACCATGTCCCTCCATAGTGAATGAAGTCTGTTTAATAAGAGATACATTATCTCATTAACTATTCTTCTTCTTTAGTGCTTTAGATATAAATATATGTACTGTGATTGTCATTTTATTTACATATGTATNGACAGGAAAAGAGAGAGGTTAGGGGTCAGGGGTCGAGAGCGCTTGGGTGTCACCAAAGGCTGCAGTGGGTGGAGCTGAGGGCTCTGGAGAGGCGGGGAGTGGGGCCGAGAGGGRATGGCAGCGGAGGCGCGCAGGGGCGGCGCGCGACGCTGGGCACTAGCTGCTAGCGGGTTACGCGCCTCGGCTGGGCTGGGATGCGCGGATGAAGGCTGAGCTCTGCTGCCCGAGCTCCGCAACGCCCCAGGTCGGCCTTGCGCTGTGCCGCGTCGCGCCGCGCCCACCCCGCCCCGCGGAGGGCGCACCCGGGTCAGGCGAGGCCGAGAGGAAAAGGCGCCACTTGGAGCGTCGCATCCTCTGCCATCGCGGGAGGGAGTCGCAGAGCCCTCTGAGCCCCATTCCTCTGGCGCCCAGGCGCTCCCTTCCCTAGACCACCTCGCGCCCGCCCCTAGCAGGGAGCCAAGGCCGGCGCCCCGCCCTGAGATGGGCAGACGCGCAGATGGCGCGGCTCCCGGCGCCGCCAGATCGCAGGAACCCGGCGCCGGGGCGCTGCGCTGAGGCTCCCTCTTGGCGCGGCCCCGGAAGCCTGCAGGTGTCCTTGGCTATTCGGCCACCRCCCGGGACACTCCTTCGCCAGCACCGGGTGCCTGGCTCTTCAGAGCAGCCCCGCCCTCCAGGCTCTGCGCCGCGCAGGACGCCCCGTCTGAACCCCCCCTCGTCCCGGCGCGGCCCCCGCAGCGCTGCACCCAGCCCGGCGCAGCTCCCGGCCGCGGACGCAGGACCCGGGCTCGCTGCTGCGGGCGCGCTTGTTTTCCTGCCGCCTGGTCCTGAGCAGCCCTCACACGCTGCTCCGTCTCGCTCGGCTCAGCCCCGCCCGCCATCGGTGCTCCGCGCTGGATTTATGAATGGGGGGAACAGGCCACATGCCCGCCACCACCGCCTCGAGTTGACCGCACACTGCCCGGCCCCGCAGAGCTCTGGCTACCGTAGGAGCATCCACCTGGTCCCGGTAGCCGCTCCGAGGACTTGTTGCTGTTACACTGCTGCCTCCGCCGCTGCCGCCGCCCGGAGAAACCCTGCCGCCTTCAGGCTCGCCGCGTTCTAGGAGCCAAAGGGTGGCCCGTGTGAGTGTGAGCGCGCGCGCCGCGGACCCTCGCAGTGCTCTGGGACTGTGCGCTTCTCTGCCTTTCTGGGGTTGGGGGGCGTGTCCCCGGCCCGGAGCATCCTTGTACTTGCCCCTACCTCCTGGGACCCCGGACCCTTTTGGTTTGAGTCCTCGACCCAGGTCTTCACCTCCTGTCTCCCCTAGGTTCTGCCTGCCTAAATCCCAACCACCTGTGCACCACAGAAGCCAACTCTTCCTGCTCCGCGCCCCGGGGGGTTGGGTGGGGGAGGCAGGGGGCAGAGCCACTCCGCCGAAGGGGCCGCCACCACCTCCTGCCTCCTCCTCCTCCTCCACCTCCTCCTTGTCGTCTCCTCCCCCTCCCCGTTCTGACGCTGCCTCCTTGGGAAGGGTGTTTGGAGGGCAGCGGCCGCCCCAAGCCGGAGCCCCGCAGCGCTTCTTATGATCAGCTCGGTGTGTGTCTCCTCCTACCGCGGGCGCAAGTCGGGGAACAAGCCTCCGTCCAAAACATGTCTGAAGGAGGAGATGGCCAAGGGCGAGGCGTCGGAGAAGATCATCATCAACGTGGGCGGCACGCGACATGAGACCTACCGCAGCACCCTGCGCACCCTACCGGGCACCCGCCTTGCCTGGCTGGCGGATCCCGACGGCGGGGGTCGACCAGAGTCGGATGGCGGCGGTGCAGGCAGCAGTGGCAGCAGCGGCGGCGGCGGGGGTTGTGAGTTCTTCTTTGATCGGCACCCGGGTGTTTTTGCCTATGTGCTCAACTACTACCGTACGGGCAAGCTGCATTGCCCCGCAGACGTCTGTGGGCCTCTCTTTGAGGAAGAGCTCACCTTCTGGGGTATCGATGAAACAGATGTGGAACCCTGCTGCTGGATGACCTACCGGCAGCACCGCGATGCTGAGGAGGCACTGGACATCTTCGAGAGCCCGGACGGGGGCGGGGGTGGCGCAGGGCCCGGCGACGAGGCTGGTGACGATGAGCGGGAGTTGGCCTTGCAGCGCCTGGGCCCCCATGAAGGAGGCTCTGGCCCTGGTGCTGGGTCCGGGGGATGCCGTGGCTGGCAGCCCCGAATGTGGGCGCTCTTCGAGGATCCCTACTCATCTCGGGCGGCCAGGGTGAGTGGCGGAAGCCAGGGTCTCCTCATCTCGGTGTCCAGGGGTTTCTTGGTTGCTAGTGTTGGTAGGTCAGATGGGGAGGGGGTTGGAAGGAGACTGACATAACTGGCAGACTATAACTGCCTGCCTCCTAATCCCCCCACCCTCCACCCCGTCCCTTGGGAATACGCCCCACCCCCCCTTCTCTCCTGCATGCTCCATCAGAAGATTGAACACACTTAACTTACTACTTGGACCTAATCCGAGCTGTCTGCTCGGGCGCATGCCCCTCAGTGGGTGGCATGCCTTCAATTTGAGCGTTTCTCCTTTTGGATCAGCACAGTTGCCCTCCACAGGACCACAAAGTCCTGGAGAGCCTAAATGTGGCCTTTTTCAGGGKTGAGGCAGGATCAAGAGAAGGAATTGTGGATTGTGTAGGACACTTACCTGTTTCTATCCTGCCAGCAGCTCGGTATGCAGGCTCCTGTGCAATTCAGAGAAGGGGGCATGGTCTCATAGAGAACTGAGGTTCCCCAGAACCCAGGCCTCCTTTCCTGATTGAGGATCATTTTTTCCTAGGAACAAGCCATGTCCCTAGGCTTTCTGTGCCTCTGTGATAGTCTGGCCTCTGATGAGATGAGTGAGAAGTAGACAGGAGAAGCCTCTGCTTTAGGCTCTTCAGAAGCCCAGGACAGTGGCCAGTCACAAGCTTCCTGGTGATGATACCAGATTTGTCACTGGTCTTTTGTTTCTGCTGCAGCACAAAGTGGCTTCCCAGAAAGCCCTGGTTCAGGTTACACTGGAAATGGATGTATGCGGGGAAACAGGTTGATGTAGCCACGACCCAGTGTGTGTCCTGAAGCAGGAGGGGGTCCTAGAAAGATGTGTATTTATTTACTCACTTTGTTACCCTGGCTAGGGCCGCTGTAAACCTGAAGAAGGCTTTAGACTTTAAAAATAGAAAAGCCCAGAGGTTGGCATCTGACCTCATAGCCTTTGCCTAAAACCTATCTGGGAGNGACTTAATAATTTTTATATTATATATGATATATTTCCTATATTTTACAAATAAAATTTAAGCTATTGAGGAAAAATATGTATATAGAAATTTTGTATAATGCCCATGAGTTTTAGAATAGAGCTTTACTTGCTTGATTTTCACTGTAAGCCAAGAAATTCCAAGAATTTCTAGCTGCATATATCTTAACATAAAAGAAAACAGATCATAGCATAAGGTTATGGTTGTTTGGCTTTAATATGCTGATTTATCTGAGAAGATTGAAACTTGAGAATTTTTTTCTGTTAGTTTCAATAAAGTGATTTCCTTACACATTAAATTAATTCATAATGAACCTTTTACTTTACTTTATAAAGTAAAATGACTGGTGATTTTTCTTGTTATCTTCATTACTAAAAGCCCTTAAGAGTATCCACCGAGCAGTACTCCATTGTGTGACATTTATGCTATAGAGTATCACTCAGCTGTTAAAAAAATGACATCATGAAATTCACAGGCAAATAGATGGAACTCAAATAAATCATCTTGAGTGAAGTAACCCAGAACCAGAAAGACAAATAAAGTATTATTCAATTATAAGTGGAAATCAGATATTAAATAAATGATAATCATGCTGCATTCCACAGACTCAGAGTCTAAGTAACAAGATGTGCTCTAAGGAAAATACATGGATATCCACGGAAACAGAAATAGACTGGAATTTGATGGTAGATACACAGCAATTAGGATTGTGAACAGGAGGGGGGTTAAGTGGAGAGTGTTAGGATGCATTAAAAGAATGGGGGAAGAGAAGACTGAAATTGGGGGTCATTTTGGGGTGGATGTGCAAACCTAGTACAATAGAAACTCCCAGGATTCTACAAATTTAACCCTAGAAAGGCCTCCAAGTAATAAAGGAAATGTAAATAGGCAACTGCTGTTGGTGGGAGTGGGACACCAATCCWGCTACAAACCATTTGACCCACAATTTATACTGCCTATAAGATGTATGGGAGCAAAAAGGCACAGAATTTGGGAAATTTGACAACCAATGAATGGTCTAATTTGAGGCCCAAGATATGGAGCCATTTTTTGTGAACAGTTAATTGCAGGTGGCAGGATTGGGATGCCAATCCAGCCACAGAACCTTTGATCTACAATATATACTGCCTGCAAGCTTTGTCAGGGGACAGAGGCACAGAATTTGTAGAAATGGCCAACTAATGATTGTTTCTAACTTGAGGCTCACAACACAAAATACAGCGCTTGCCTGAAACAGCCTGAATAACCAGGAACCAAAGAATTGGATATCTAAGAAACCTAGGATAGAAAAACAAAACTCAATAAAATGATCCCTAATGGTATTCTGCTATTTCATAGATCTGTGCCAATCCCAACCATCTTTAGAGAGAGGCTTCCTCCAGCAGCTGGTGGAAGCATATTCAGGGAACTACTGCCAAACAATAGTTTGAGAGAGAGTCCATATTGGAGGGTTCATTGGCCCCTTAGAGGGGTAAGAAGAATTATTGGAGCCAGAGGGGTCAAGAACACCAGGTTAACAAAGCTCAGAGAATTAACTAAACTGGGCTCATAGGAGCTCTTGGAGACTAAAGTAAAAATCAAAGTGCCTTCGGAGATTGGTGCTAGGTCCTCTGCAGATATTTTATAGCTGTTAGCTTAGTGTTTCAGTGGAACTCCTATCAGTGGGAGTGAGCATGTCTCTGACCCCTTGACCTGCCTTGGAACCCTTTTCTCCCTCTACCAGATATGATCCATTGTGCCGAGGTTTGTTGTAAATTGTTATGCCTTGTTAGGTGGGTATCTCTGAGAATCCTACTCTCTTCAGGAGAGAAACAGAGGAGGAATGAATCTGGGGCAAAGGGGTAATGGCAGAGTCAGGAGGGAAACAGGAGGAATGAATCTGGGGGATAGAGGTAATGGCAGGGACCAGAGGAAAGGCACTGGGAGTAGTAAAAGGAAGAGAACTGTAGGATATACTGTATCAGAGAAGGTTTTTTTTCTTTCTTTTTTTGAAGGAGAGTATCCACTGAAGAGAAGATTAGGTGTACATCAGCTTCTATTTCTGCAGTAATTTTAAACAGCTATGTGGGAATAGTGAAACATGTATGGAACAAGTTAAAACAAGCTAGAACAAGACAAAATATACAGATGACAATATATACAATGTTCAGGCATAGTAATATATTGTGCCATCTAGAATATATGAGGTATGTTTTGGGGTCATTTTTTAACAAATATTTTTCTAAGCTAGAGTAGATTGACTAGCCTAAGCACCTTTCATATTACAGATTGATTGTATATCCATTTACCTCTTCAAGGTGTATCTGCTTACAGATACCATTATAGAAATAAGGTGTTATATTTTAAAAGCTTCCCTCTTCACTGCTCAAGGTATAGTGTAGAGTGCTCCCTCAAAATGTGTACTATNGTTGATGTAGCCACGACCCAGTGTGTGTCCTGAAGCAGGAGGGGGTCCTAGAAAGATGTGTATTTATTTACTCACTTTGTTACCCTGGCTAGGGCAGCTGTAAACCTGAAGAAGGCTTTAGACTTTAAAAATAGAAAAGCCCAGAGGTTGGCATCTGACCTCATAGCCTTTGCCTAAAACCTATCTGGGAGACAGAAGGAGAAAAAGAAAAGCAGTGTGTTTAGCTGTCTCTGGTATGTTTCTGGAAGCTGAGGCTGGACTGATTGATTCCTTGGGCACCCCAGGTTGTCATGTTAATGAGTCTCAGAGCCTTTCTCTCTACCTCTCTTCAACACCCCATGGGCTGGTCCTCACCCTAATCATGGGAGAAAAAGTTCCACTTCCTACCCAGGGGAGAGCTCAGGGTTGAAGATTGCAGCTAAAGGGATAGGTTAGTCTGGTGTAAATACCAAGCCAGGGTAATGCATTTCCTGCCTAGCCGAGAAAGGGAGTAGAGGTCTTAGCAAGGGGTCCCGTGCAGGGCTGGGACTTGAGGTCGCCACTGTAAGTCTGATTTCAAAGCCCCTGCCTACCTTCGCTGCTTTGGTGTATGGCCTTGTGGTCCTGAAATCAGCGGAGAAGGCAGGCACACAGTGTCCCTGACCAGTGTCCCTCTGTTGTGAACCTACCAACCCTGACAGTGTTGGCCCTTAGCTTGCCTTACTAGGACAGCACATCAGGCACAAGTCATTGAGACGAAGTTGTGGGGTAGGGAGGGGGCAGAAAGGGGACAAGGCAGGGAAACAGTTCTTAGAGGAGCCGAGTGAGCCCGGCCCTGTTTCTGAGCATTCTGGGACCTCTGCTCAGTTTTTTCCCCCTCTGGAATTGTGAGAGGTTCTACCATCAAGGAGAGGGCTAATTCTCCCATTTAAGCAGGGACGGAWCCAAGGCTCAGACACATAACCGTCTTGCCAAAGCCACCCTTAGTTTCCAGCCTGCAGATCACTAGTGCGGATGTGGGTCATGCCGTGGAGCTCTGGCTGGCACACGAGCCCAAAGACTTGCCCGCAGCCGAGGACCACAGGCAGAGAGCAATTCTGAGCTGTTCCTGGACACGCGGGAGTATGTAATTCATAAAAAAGAAAAATAAAACTCTTCACTGAGCATCCTAATTCCAGGGCTTTGCCGTGAAGACATTGCACTAATCTCTGTTATTCCTAATRAACAGTGCCCATTTAACAGATTGGGGCTGGGAACAAGTAAACCACTGGCCTGGGGCCACCACACTGGCGGCAGGGCTGTGAGTCAAAGCCAGGGCTCCTTCGTGCCTAAGCCTTTACTCCTGTAACTGCCCGTGCTCTCCCCACTGGAAGAAGCTGTTTGCAGGCTGGAGAAGTGCCTAGTTGCTTGCTCCAGCCCTCTTGGTGCCCTGRGGTTCTTTTCCTCTGTGAATAAACATCAGGAACCCAGGAACCAATGGGACTCAGAAGTCCAAGGGAACATCAGAAGGGACTCTTGCCCCGTTCCTCCTTAAGACCCGAGGGTGCAGTGTCATAGAGTTCTGCAGTGTTGTAGAGTTCCGAAGCTGCGCTTGTTTTCTCCACTGACCCCAAGTTGGCACATCTGTCCCCCACAGGGGATCTGTACTGTTGCATACCATCCAGTCAGCTGGTGTTCCCCCCACCCCGCCCCCGAAGGAGTTTGCAACACTAGGGGTTTGTAGTCTTGAGGTTTCGCATGGGAGGACGCGTAAGGCAGGAGGAGCCATGCTCAGGGCCTTGAGGCATCTCTTTACTTACAACGGTCCGGGCGTTTGACTAGTACGTTATGACAGGAGCCAAGCAGACACAAACGGAAAGTGAACTGAGCTAATGAGGAAAGCCTGTTGCCTCGCTGCTGGCCTGGCTATCAGCTGGGCCATTCGGGAAGGCTCCTGGGCAGGATGGTCACCCCTGCTGACTTCACTGTAGTCAGGCTGCTCCCGCAGTTCTGTTCCTGTGGTCTGAGCTGAGGGCAGGCTGGTTCTATCCTCAGCCTCTCACGGATACTGCCCTGGGGCAGGGCAGAGGCCCCCTTGGATGTTGTATAACCCAGTAGGAGCCAGGAGGGCCTGGGCAGCGCTCGGATCTATAGGATCCTGCTTTGCTCCTTCTGAGAGCAGACTGGAGGCCTTCCTGATGGGACCCTGGGCTACCTTGATTCCTCGCTCTGTTCTTTAGAAATCCCAGGGTGAGTTGGATTTAACTCAGTGATCAGCTGTATAAAGAAAGAGCCACAGCCCTTCTCTTTTGACTATGGTTACTGTGTGGATCTTTTTTCCTACCATGTTTCCCTTCAGAACAGAAGGGGGTAATCACGGGATTCCCCAGTTGTCTCAGGAGGGAAGCTAGAAATGACTGTCCTTCCTTCTCAGGCATCTACTGTGTGTTAGGCGCTCGACTGGGCTTTCTTCTGCTACCTCCTCTGGTTCAGGAGAGGCAGGAATCGTTCACCTCAACGAACAGACAAGAACACCAAGTCACAGTGACACCTGTCCAGACAGCAGAGCCAGTAGCACTAGGACCAGCTTACATGAGTCCACGTCTGCAGCCACTCCTGCCTCGATAGCTCCAGCCAAGAAAGGCTTCAGGGGGCAGGTGGGGTTGGGGTGGCTGTCACCAGAGGGCCTCTTCTTCTGGTCCACTCCTATCTACTTCTCTATTTCTTATCATCTCTAGAATTGTCTGGCTCTGACTCCTGTCCCTCACTTTTTCTCCAGGTGACTTNGGTTCTTTTCCTCTGTGAATAAACATCAGGAACCCAGGAACCAATGGGACTCAGAAGTCCAAGGGAACATCAGAAGGGACTCTTGCCCCGTTCCTCCTTAAGACCCGAGGGTGCAGTGTCATAGAGTTCTGCAGTGTTGTAGAGTTCCGAAGCTGCGCTTGTTTTCTCCACTGACCCCAAGTTGGCACATCTGTCCCCCACAGGGGATCTGTACTGTTGCATACCATCCAGTCAGCTGGTGTTCCCCCCACCCCGCCCCCGAAGGAGTTTGCAACACTAGGGGTTTGTAGTCTTGAGGTTTCGCATGGGAGGACGCGTAAGGCAGGAGGAGCCATGCTCAGGGCCTTGAGGCATCTCTTTACTTACAACGGTCCGGGCGTTTGACTAGTACGTTATGACAGGAGCCAAGCAGACACAAACGGAAAGTGAACTGAGCTAATGAGGAAAGCCTGTTGCCTCGCTGCTGGCCTGGCTATCAGCTGGGCCATTCGGGAAGGCTCCTGGGCAGGATGGTCACCCCTGCTGACTTCACTGTAGTCAGGCTGCTCCCGCAGTTCTGTTCCTGTGGTCTGAGCTGAGGGCAGGCTGGTTCTATCCTCAGCCTCTCACGGATACTGCCCTGGGGCAGGGCAGAGGCCCCCTTGGATGTTGTATAACCCAGTAGGAGCCAGGAGGGCCTRGGCAGCGCTCGGATCTATAGGATCCTGCTTTGCTCCTTCTGAGAGCAGACTGGAGGCCTTCCTGATGGGACCCTGGGCTACCTTGATTCCTCGCTCTGTTCTTTAGAAATCCCAGGGTGAGTTGGATTTAACTCAGTGATCAGCTGTATAAAGAAAGAGCCACAGCCCTTCTCTTTTGACTATGGTTACTGTGTGGATCTTTTTTCCTACCATGTTTCCCTTCAGAACAGAAGGGGGTAATCACGGGATTCCCCAATTGTCTCAGGAGGGAAGCTAGAAATGACTGTCCTTCYTTCTCAGGCATCTACTGTGTGTTAGGCGYTCGACTGGGCTTTCTTCTGCTACCTCCTCTGGTTCAGGAGAGGCAGGARTCGTTCACCTCAACGAACAGACAAGAACACCAAGTCACAGTGACACCTGTCCAGACAGCACAGCCAGTAGCACTAGGACCAGCTTACATGAGTCCACATCTGCAGCCACTCCTGCCTCGATAGCTCCAGCCAAGAAAGGCTTCAGGGGGCAGGTGGGGTTGGGGTGGCTGTCACCAGAGGGCCTCTTCTTCTGGTCCACTCCTATCTACTTCTCTATTTCTTATCATCTCTAGAATTGTCTGGCTCTGACTCCTGTCCCTCACTTTTTCTCCAGGTGACTTTGATAAGAAAAACAAGAGGCCAAACTCGATTACAAATAAATACTAGGTTGTGGGACAGAGGGACAAAAACTCAYGCCCCTCTAATGGTCTGACGCGGTTGGTCGCCACAGTGCTCWTGCCGGGCTTCAGTGAGAGCCAGCACTTACTGATGCTGTGGCTGTCTCAGCTAGGGTGATTGGAAGCTAGGTTGAACATGAAATATGAGTCTAGAAGGGTAGTGCCGGCCCACCCTGGGCAGCCCAAGGTTGCAGACTCTGCCGAGGCTGCCTCAGGCAACCACCCAGGTTCCCCTCAGAGCTGTTTCTCTTTCTCATGCTGAACAGATCAACATTTGCCTCAGAGCATCTTGTCTCTGGATGATGAGTTGTTTCTGTTTGTCACCATTTTCGTAGTGAATGTGAAGTGGAGGAGGGGAGTGGAATTAAATTTGGAGAGCTAAGGAAAGAGCAGGCAGAAGCAGAGTTAGGTAGCTGGGCCTTGGGGAAAGCTGGCTCCACGATCCTTAATCTCCACCATGGACAGTGCTAGTGTCAAATGCAGAGCACCAGTCACTCASAACACCCAGGGTATACCCGGGTCCAGCTTCCTGCTAGATTTTCCTTCTGRCCATGAAGTGGTCACCCAGTGCATGATATGGAGTCCTGTCAGGATGTAGGCTTGGCCTACTCTAGAGAGCTGTCAAGTTGCTAAGTGACTGGTACCTGGAGGTACTCCTGGGCATATCTTTGTCACCTCTAGCCTCAGTTAGGTGGCTAATCCCATCTTCTGACAGCTTGCCAGTCCTGTGAGAAGAAGCGGTGTCACCTTGACTCTACTCATCTAGAAGACACTTACCTAGCACTTACCACATGACAGCTGCTTGCTGGGCTCTAGAAATGTAGAGAAGAGTACAGGTGCCTGAGGAGAGCTAGAGCAGGCAGAGCAGACGGCAGTAGAGAGACAGGAAACTGTGGTGGGTGCTGTGGTAGGTGTGAAGGATAAAATCCAATAGGCAAGGAGGAATGTTGAGTCCCACCCCCAAATGGGGTGGGGCTTCTAGGAGAATGTAGAGAGTTGAGCAAAATGGGCCTTGCAGGATAGTGGCTTAAAAGGAGGCGTGCTATAAAACACACAACACCCAACTCTGCAGAGCCAGGGATGGAATTGTCCACCATGGGAAAGGCAGATCTGCATGGGACATTGACCGAGGGGCCCCTGGACAGTGACTTGGCCTGGACCAGATCTCTTTTGGCTGAGGACTCACAGCTTCTGAGCAGGCCTGTGAAGCCTTTCAGCAAGGATGAACTCAGGTGAAGGTCAGCTCCAGGGGCTGGCTTACAGCCAGGGTYGATAACCGAGGAGTGGCCCTCAGCCGGGCGAAGACCTCGTGCATGTCCACTTAGGAGCCTGGAGCTGCCTTGCTTGGCCCTGTTCCTTCTTTTCCGTTAACCCCAGGCCACCCGACCCTGTTCAGCACCGTCTGGGTAGGAAACTCTGGCTTTACCAGGAGGTTCAGCCCCTCACCCAAGCTCCACGGATCTTCCTCTGCAAGCGTCTTTGGCTGTGTTCTCAATTTTTCCTTCTCCTACACGTCTTCCTTAATATAGGTTTTTGGGCATGAGTCTCCTTATGTTTATCTGTCCATCTGTCTCCCTGGCCCTCCTTCCTTGAAGTCCCCTCCCCAGCCCCCAATGATTGTATTTAGTTCCCATTGACTAGTGTCTGTCACCTCTCCCCTCACCCAGCCTGTGCCAGATTCCAGACACTCCACGCTCTGTGCTATTTCATAAGTATCATTTCTTTTAGTTCTCAAAACAACCGTATTAGGCAGAGTCTTCTCTTGAACCCCTAAGACTGCAGGCTCRGGGCCTTTGCACTGTGGTTCCTGCTGCCTGGGGAACTCGGCTTTTCCTTCAGGTCTCCTTTCAGGCCTCACCTTGTCACTGGGATCTGAGCTGACCATCCCGTTTGAATTAGCTCTTGCTCCATGCCTCCCTCCTCTGTGTCTCCATCAAGCTCACACCATTGGATATGCTATGTAAGCTATCTGTTTAGTAGTTGTTTCTTTCCACCGGGATAGAAGATCCAAACGGCAGGAGTGTCTGTCTATATTTTTCCTGCTGTTCCCAGCATGGTGGCACATAGTAGGTGTTCAGGTTTACACTTTGTGAATTCTAAGGCTAGCTGGGGGTAAGAAATTCACAGAGGTCTCATAGGCAGTTGGTAACAGAACCTAATTGTAACCCAGAGGTGTGACCTTTAATTTGTTCAAAGACAGTGGAGTAGGAGGAGAAACTGGTAATTTTGGCTGATAGYTGCAATACTATGGGCCTTTAGATGGGGACAGGTCCCTTGAAAGACATATTGGCCAGCATGTGTGTATGGGGAGTGTGTATCTCAGAACAGGGAGCTGGTAGGAAGGGCGARGGCCTGACAGTTAGGAGCYTCCAATCCAGGATGCTGAGGCCCACCTCCCTCCTCTAGCAGGCACAGTCAGTTCGCGCCAGCCATTTTCTGCTTGGGCGGTTTTGACTTCCATTAGAATCCATAGCCCGCGTCCTTATGCCAAGGAGAGAGGAGACAGCCTCAGGCGTGGAGTCCAGGACAAATCACTTCTAGCCCTTGGGTTCCTTTGTCTCCAAAAGCTCAAAGGGAGTTGACTTGTACNTCATGATTGTCTAGCAGTGCCTTCTCGATTAATTCTAGTAATATTTATACAATGTATATCTCCCTTAAATTTTATCTTTCATAAATCTTCCTCTGACTTATTTAGACCTTCTGGAGTATGTGCTATGATTTTGCTCTTACCACAATACTTTGGACAAAACTGCTGTTTGAAATGCTTTCAAAACTGGTACTAGCAGAGTGGGGTATTCCTGTGACAACCTGACCATGTTTTGGAGAGGACTGTGGAAGGACTTTTGAACTTTGAGATAGAAGATCCATTAGGATGTTAAGAGCTCTGTAGAATGTTCTGTAGGAGCTTGAAAGATAATGTTAAGAACAGTGCAGAAGATGGAGGCCTGGCTTGTGAAATTTCAGAGGGAAAATTAAAGAATCTTATCAGGATCATGTTTTGATTGTGAAAATCCTGCGGTTTTGGTTAGCTGGGACTGAAGAATCAGCTGTGATTAACAAGATACCAGAATCACTAAAGCACACCTTTGTGTTACTGGGAATATTGACGCTGGTTAGCTGGAGCTAAGAAATTAGCAGTGATTAAGAAGAGACCAGCATCACTGAGGCGAAATCTTCTAGGAAATGTTTTCTGAGAGCACAGAGGCTGCATTCCAGAGATAGCCACAGTTGTATTTTGTGCTGTGGCTGGACTTGGTACTGTGTAAGAGTCACTCAGRTGGTACTGGTTTTGAAKGCATGAAGGGGTCATGAAGAACAGCTGAGGCTCACCACTGTGAGAGGCCRTGGAAGGCCATTGGTGAAGGTGCAGCCTCAGTTGCAGTTGATGGTCTAGGACTGAAGGAGTCATGCATAGGAGTTGAGGCTTGGCACCATGAAGAGAGCCTATGRGAGGCTACTGATGAAGCCTAGTTACGGCAGAAAACAGCAGTGTTTTGGAGATGCCAGTGCCATGAGATAACCACCAAGAACAGCAGCAGCAAAGGAGTACAGGCAGCTGGAGCCTAGAAGACAAGCTGTTTGCTACAAAGGGCAGAGTGGGAGAAGTGACCCAAGCCCTTGGAGGAGCCCAGAAGATCATCAGTTGAATCCCAGAAATTGAACCCTTGGAGTTTGAGTTTTGCTTTTGATTGTGACTGTGCCCTGACATTTTTCCCTCTTGAAGGAAGAAAGTATTTTAGTGGAGTCTACAGTTAAGAAACTTTGAATTTTTAAAAGACTGAATTTYAACAGATATTGGAACTTTTAAAGRGATTGAATTTTTAATATGTATAAAAACTGTGGGATTTTAAAGTTATTTAGATCTTGGGGATGAATAAGAAAATAAGAGTTGAGGCTTAATAGTGATGTGTTTGGGTGTCAAGTTGACAAAAGGTCAATTGTACTGTCTAGTTTTCTGTGTCAACTTGACACAGGTTGGAGTTATCACAGAGAAAGGAGCTTCAGTTGGGGAAGTGCCTCCATGAGATCCAACTGTGGGGCATTTTCTTAATTTGTGATCAAGGGGAGATGGCCCCTTGTGGGTGGTGCCAT
>BDUI01020465.1:12986-24007 GCA_002335545.1 Apodemus speciosus
TAAAAGTCTTGGAAAGAGCAGGAATTCAAGGCCCATACCTAAACATAGTATTTTAAATAAATAAATAAAAAATAAATAAATAAATAAATAAATAGAGATGTGTCATTATCCCACATTATTATTATTATTGTTGTTGTTGCTGTTGCTATTATTATATTTATTAATAATTGTATGATTATACAAAAGTGACTAGCCACTATCCATCATCATTAAGGTATATAATCATGTTAAATTTAATCTAAAAATTCTTTTTTTCATCATATGGCAAGAGAATAACTGCTTGAGTATGAGTCATTAAAAATAAAGAAGGCATAGCAGGGCAAATAAATTGCCTTCTAACACAGAAGATGTCTAAAATATTAGACAAATGTAACAATATTATCATATATCCATAGTCCAAAGATGAATATTAATGTAATTAGATCCATTTGTGATAGCTCTTATTCTATAATGAAGGCTCTGTATATGTGGAAACCACCTGACTCACTCATTTTTTCCATGAATATAATCACATAGYTCAATTTGTAAGAAAGCATTGAAGTAGTGGCCAGTATTACAACATAGAGCAAAATGGAGCCACTTGCTTTTCATATGATGTCTTCAAACATATACACACATGTATGTTATACACATATCCTTGGGGGTCATGTGTCATGGTCACTATACATTATACATTCCCCACATCTGTGAAATCCATTATTTCACTTATGGCATAAGTTTCATAGCTATTTTATAGATGAACAAATTGATAATAAGAAAGATATAGTAATCTTTCAAATGTTGTGACAAGTTACAAAATTCATATTCTAATTTTGATCTTTGTAACTTTGAAATCAAATCTCAATAAGGATGCGAAAATTCTTATCAGTTTTCTGCTTCACTATTGAGGCGACTATTCACATACATATTCATATTCATATACATATATGACTGGTTACTTAGCAGTTTGTGCTGGTTTATAGCCCAACACTAGCAATATTCTAAAATGGCAGATGGTGGTAGCCATGTGTGACAAGGAAAGTTCGACTTCTGAGATTTAGTATATGGAAAAGAAAACATAAGAGGATCAGTAGGATTTAAGTAAGCCTTCCGTTGGAATTCTCAAAGCATTTATTTTGTAAATTTTAATTGTTTTGTTACGTCACCTTGCTTGAGAGTCACTTTATACTTATGTCCTATGCCACAAAAGTGATATTATTGTGAAAGCACCAAGGTGTACATTTATCAACCCGTTTGTCTATCACAGAAGCCTAAGAGAAGTTAGATGAAAACTCTGCCTTAGCCTCCATTCCTATTGTTTTTCTTTTAGGAACAGCTTGTTCGTTTCTCAACATTTTCCTCTCAACTGTTTAGGAGCATGCTAATTGAGGAAATAGCAGCAACAGGAGGCAACCTTCTGTAGTTTACAAAAAGTAAGATAGTAGATGTAATACACCTGCCCATTTCTTTCTTTATTTCTCAAAGCAGGGAAAATCATAAGTTACATTTCTGGAATTGGCACTTGCAGAATCTCAGGGCAGGCCCTGTACTGAGCCAATGGCCTCCTTGTGGTACCCAAAAGCATAAATCTGAGGCTGCCTCATTCACACTTACTATTTGGCATCTGTTAAGCTGTCATTTCATGATTGTCTCATTGTAATTAATTAACATTGTTGCTATCATCAATAGAAAAATCCATTACAAAACAGACAAATTCAATCATGAACTGAATAGGGAAGCATTTTGATCACAAATTTCAAGAGAAAGATTTTTCAGTATGTCATGTGTCTTATGAAAGAAATACAAGCTGATATTTGTCAATCCAAATGAAAGTCTGTAAAACAAGAATATCCATGGTTGGCAATGAAGTAAAAAATGATGCTTGCTAATACTGAGGAAAAGTTACACCTGAAACAAAGCAGGGGGATAAAATTGTACAACTATTTCAGTGGGCAGACACAAATTTTAATTTACAAACGTATARAAACAGGAGAATATATTTCAAGAATATTACTCATCCCAATCTCAACCCACTCTCTCTTATTTCCACACATCCTTCCTCCTACTATTGAATTGGGTAGATAATTTTACAAAGTTCTTCCATACAGAATAAGCAAGAAACCCAGTAGTTACAAAGTTATAGCCAGCAAATTCTAAGCATTGTATATTTGGCCAAACCCAACTACCTAAGTTCATATAAATAGATAATTATTCCTCCAAATGTAAAAGTGTTATTCCAGAATTTCACAGTTTATAAATATTAAAAGTCTAGATGCTGATTTCTACATTAAGAATTCTGTTGAATATTTCATGTTTTCTAGTTTGCTGTCCACATTGAAATACATGCAATAAGGAAGGAGGAATTAGTTTCCCTGTTTGAAATTTGCATGTCTTCTACTTCTCTTAAAGCAAGATGTCCATCTGAAGTTCAACAAAGTTAATAAGTAAAAATGAATATAAAACTATTTCCTATAGAAGTATATACCTTATTCACTGAAATTCATGATATTATTTTCTATTCTTATTACATGCTAATAGCAGCCCCTTCCTCCTCCCCTTCCAGTCCTGCCCTTGCAAATCCTTCTCCCCATTACCCATTATCCTACTCAGAGAAGGGAAAGGCCCCCTTGAGTATCAACTCACCCTGTCTAGTCCCAAAAGGACTAAGCACCTCCTCTCCCACTGAGTCCCAATAAGAAAGTCCATGTAAGGGAAGAGGGGCCAACATCAGGGAACAAAGAGTCAGAACCTGCTCCAATGGTTAGGGGACCTGTGTAAAGACTAAGCCATCAGTGTAGGGGAATACCAGAACAGGGAAATGGGAAGGGGTGGATGGGTGAACAAGGGGAGGGAAAAGGACATGTGGGACATTTGGGGTGGTGGGGAACGAGGAAAAAGGAAATGAAATGTAAATAAAGAATATATCCAATAAAAAATGTGTGCAAAGTTCAGACCTTGCATGCTCTTTAGGTGGTGGTTCAGTCTCTGTGAGCTCCTATGAACACAGGCAAGCTAACTTTGTAGGTTTTCTTGTGATGTCCTTGACCCTTCTGGATTCCTCAATCCTGTCACCCACTCTTCCACAAGACTCCTCAAGCTTAGGCTGATGTTGTGTATCTGATCTCTGCATCTTTTTCCATCTGTTGCTGGATAAGGCCACTCAGGAGACAGTTATGCAAGGTTCCTGTGAGGAAGCATAGCAGAGTATCATTAATAGAGTTGGGTCTCTCCCTTGGCATGCATCTCCAGTTGGGCAAGTCATTGGTTGGCCTTCACTCCATTCTCTGCTCCAGTTTTATCCCTGCAAAACTTGTACAGAGGACACATTTTGGATTGATGGTTTTTGTGGGTAGGTTGATGTACTCCTCTTTCCACTGGAAGTCTTGCCTAGGTATAAGAAGTGACCACATCAGTCTTTACATCCGCTGCTGGTAGGAATCTCAGCTAGATTCACTCCCATAGTCTCCCCCATCCCAGGTCTCCAGCTAGTCCCAGAAATGGCCCCCATGTACATCTAACTCCCAAGACCCTCTCCCATATATAATCACCATCCACATACACTTCCTCTTCCCCTCTCCCAGCAAGTTCCCTTTCTTTATTCACCTTTTATGATCATTTTGATTCCCCTTCTGAATGAGCTTCACACATTCTAACTTGGGCCCTCCTCATTACCCAATTTCTTTGGATCTCTAGATTGTAGCATGGCTGTCCTGTACTTTATAGTTAATGTCCACCAATAAGTGAATGCATACTATAAATGTCTTTCTGGGTCTGTGTTACATCACTCAGGATGATATTCCCAAATTCCATCCATTTGCCTGCAAATTTCATGATCTTTGTTTTTCATAACTAAATAATATTCCATTGTGCTCATGTATAACATTTTCTTAATTCATTCTTCCATTGAGGGACATCTAGGTTGTTTCTAGTTTCTGGCTATTATGAACAAAGCTGCTATGAACATAGTTGAACAAGTGTCCCTTTGGTATAGTGGAACATCTTTTGTGTATGTGCCCAGGAGTGGTTTAACTGGGTCTTGAGATAGAACTATTCCCAATTTTTGGGGAAAAAAACTGCCTGATTGATTACCAGCGTGGTTATACAAGTATTCACTACCACCAGCAATGGAGGAGTATTCCACAGGTGCCATATACTCACCAGCATGTGCTGTCACTTAAGTTTTTTATCTTATCCATGATGAAGGGTGCAATAGAATCTCAGAGACATTTTGATTTTTGCATTTCCTTGATGGCTAAGGACATTGAATATTTCTTTATTTAAATTTCCTCTCTTCAGAATTCTCTTTAGCTCTGTATCTCATTTTTAAAAATTGGTTTATTTGGTTTGTTGATGTCTAATTTCTTGAATTTTTATATATTTTGGTTATTAGTCCTATGTCAGATATAGGGTTGGTGAAGTTTATTTTCTGTTCTGTAGACTGCTGTTCCCCTCTATTAATGATGTCATTAGCCTTGCAAAAGCTTTTTAGCTTCAGGATTTTTAATTTTAAATTTTAAATTTCATTTAACAATTAAATTTAACAATTAGTTAAATTGTTAAATTTCATTTAACAATTGTTGATCTTAGTGACTGAGCTATGGGTGTTCTGTTCAAGAATTTTTCTCCTGTGCCGATGAGTTAATGGCTCTTCCCCACTTTCTTTTCTATTAGAGAGGTTTTACATTGAATCTTTGCTTCACTTGGACTTAGAATTTTGTGCAGGATGATAAATACAGATCAATTTGCAATCTTCTACATACAGACATACAGTTGTACTAACATAATTTGTTGAGGATGCTTTCATTTTTCCATTGTAGGGTTTTGAATTCTTTGTCAAATATCAGGTGTATGGATTTATTTATGGGTCTTCAATTTCATTGATCATCCTGTCTATATTTATGCCAATACCATGCAGATTTTATTACTATTGCTATATGGTATATTTTACAATCAGGGTTGATGATACCTCCAAACCTTTTATTGTACAGGATTATTTTAGCTATACCAGGATTGTTGTTTTTACATATGAAGTTGAGATTTGCTCTTTAAAGTTCTGTAAAGAATTATGTTGGGACTTTGATGGGAATTGAATTGCAATGTTAATCCTACTGATTGATGAGCAGGAGAGTGCTTTCCACCTTCAGAGATCTTCCTCAATTTATTAAGACTCAAAGTTCTTGTTGTACAGATTTTTCATTTGGTTTGTTAGAGTCACATCAAGATATTTTATATTATTTGTGGCTGTTATAAAGGGTGATGTTTCCCTAATTTCCTTCTCAGTCCATATATTTTGTATTGTGCCAAATTTTTTAGTTGATATTGTATTCAGTCACTTTGCTGAACATATTATCTATTGTAGGAGTTCGCTGGTAGAATTTTTGTGGTCACGTATGTATATTCTCATATCATCTGTGAGAAAAAATATTTTGACTTACAATATGTATCCCCTTGATCTGCTTTAGTTATTTTAGTGTTCTAGATAGAAATTCAAGTACTCTGATGAATAGATACTGAAAGAGTGGACAGTCTTGTCTTATCCCTGATTTTAGTGGAATTGCTTTAAATTTCTCTCCATTTAATGTTGTCTGTTAGCTTGGTATATGTTGCTATAATGTTCATGTATGCACCTTGTATCCCTGATCTTTCCAAAACTTTTAACATGAAGGGGTGCTGGATTTTGTCAAAGGATTTTCAGCACCTAGTGAGAGGATCATGTGATTTGTTTCTTTCATTTGGTGATATGATGGATTATGTTGATGGATTTTCATATAATGAACCACCCCTGCATCCCTGGGACTAAGCCTATTTGATTATGATGCATAATGTTTTTTATGTGTTCATATTGGTCAGAAGTTCTCTTTCTTTATTGAGTCTGTGTGGTTTAAGTATCAGGGTGAATGTGACATCACAGAATGTGTTTGGTAAAGTTCCTTTTGTTTCTACATTGTAGAATAGTTTGAGGAGGATTGATAGCAGCTCTTCTTTGAAAGTCTGGTAGGATTCTGTGCTAAATCCATCTGGACCTGAGCTTTTCTTGCTTGGGAGACTTTTAATGGCTGCTTCTATTTCCTTAGTAGTTATAAGACAGTTTAAATAGTTTGTCTGATCTTGATTTAATTTTGGTAAGTGGTATCTATCTAGAAAATCATCAATTTCCTTTAGATTTTTTTTTAATTTTTTTGAGTACAGTCTTTCATTTACATTAAGGCCTAAAGATTTTTTTTAATTTCCTTAATGTGTGTTGTTATGTCTCCCTTTTTGTTTCCAATTTTGGATACTGTTTTTCTGCCTTTTAATTGTTTTGGCTAAGGGGTTGGCTCTCTTGTTGAGTTCCTCACAGAACTGTAGGATCCAAAATTCGTTGAAGGAAGACTACAGACTCAGATAGTATGCAAAATCAAAAAGTGTTTATTCTGCAGAAACAACCAGCATTCAGGCCTTCTTATAGGGAACTGGAGGAACTCTCTAGAAGGATTAAGTAATCTAAAATTTCATTAGTGGGTCCTAGGCGGTCACAGGTGATCAATGTTCTATATTCCCATGTCATGAATGTTCAACCATGTGAAGAAATAGGGCTGTCCAGTGTGGATGACCCATTCGCAGATATTTCTCTACTTTTGTGGTTATTCCCAGGCTGTTCTTTTATGATTTTGTCCTGTATTTTATAATTCGTTCCTAGGTGTCTCATGTACTAGTTTCAGGAATGGACAGGCTCTTCTTGAAGCTGGTGCCTTATAGTCTCTTGTGAAATCAGGGCTGGTCCTCAAAATGGAAACAAATGGGGGCCTTAAATGGAGACAAGTAAGATTTATATTGTCCTTTCCAAAACAGCTCTTGGTTTTGTTGATTTTTTTTGTATTGTTTTCTTTGTTTCTAACTGATTAACTTCAGCCCTGAGTTTGATTATTCCCTGCAATCTACTCTTCTTGAATGTGTCTTTCTCCTCCTCCTTCTCTTCCTCCTCCTCCTTCTCCTCCTCTTCCTCCTCTTTCTCCTGCTCTTCCTCCTCCTCCTCCTTCTCCCTCTCCTCCTTCTACTCATCTTTCTCTTCCTTCTCCTCTTCTTCTAGAGTTTTCTGGTGTACTTTTAAATTGTTAGTATGAAAACTTTCTAGTTTCATGTGACAGAATTTTAGGTCAGAATCTTGTTCTTCAGGTGGGTTAGAGTAGCCAGGGCTTGCTGTGGTAGGAAAATTGGGTTCAGATGGTGCTAGATTACATTGGCTTCTGCCGCTTGTGTTCTTAAACTTGCCTCTTGCCACCTGGTTATCTGTGGTGTTAACTGGCCGGGCTGTCTCAGACTGGAGCAGGTCTTTTTGGAGGCAGGTAGAGCTGTGCAACCTGGGTAAGACACGCCTGCTGGGAGGCAGGCAGTATTGTCTCTGGTTACAGCAGGCCTTCTGTGTACCTGGTTAGAGTAAGCCTCCTGTGCCTCTGTGCAGACCTCATGGGAGAAAGGCTTGCTTTGGTGTCAGGAGCAGGGATTTCAATCTGCTGCAGATTTGGGTGGAGGTGCAGTTAGAGAAAGATAATGGGGCTTAGGCAGAGAGGGATATATGGGAAAGGAAGCCAACCTCTATGGTTCAGGAGTCACAGGTCTGATGTAGGTTGGGGGAGGGGAAGCTGGCAAATGAAGGTTACCATGGAATGGCAGACTTGTCAGTGCTACTTGACTTGCCCCAGGGAGCTCAGCCAAGTAGGAAAGGAAGCTTACCTATATGGTTCCGGAGTCTGATGGAGGTGGTAGAGAGGCATAGGGATAATAGAGGTCCCCGCTGGTCTGGCAGGCTTCAAAGGGCAGTTTGGCTTAGCCCAGAGGGTTTAGCCAGCAGGAAAGATGGGTAGGGAAAAGGAAGCTTACCTGTATGGTTCAAGAATCTGATTTACCTCTCTATTTTTTTAAATAAAAGCAGTTAGTGCTATGAACTTTTCTCTTAGCACTGTGTTCTCTATGTCCCATTAGTTTGGGTATGTTGTGTCTTCATTTTCTTTTAATTCTAGAAAGTTTTTAATTTCTTTTTTCTTCCCTGACACACTGATCATTAAGTAGAGAGTTCAGTTTCTATGAGTTTTTAGGCTTTCTGTTGTTTCTGTTGTTGTTGAAGTCCAGCTTTAATTCATGGTGGTCTGGTAAGATATAAGTAGTTAATCCAATTTTCTTTTATCTGTTAAGGTTTGCTTTGTGAATAAGTATGTAGTCAATTTTTGGAGAATGTTCCATGAGGTCCTGAGAAGGTAAAATCCTTTGTATTTGAGTGAAAGATTCTGTAGATATCTGTTAGGTCCATTTGATTCATAACTGTGGTGGTTTGAGTATGCTTGAACCATGGGGAATGAAACTGTTGAGAGGTGTGGCCTTGTTGAAGAAAGTGTGTCACTGTCAGAGTAGGCTTTGAGACCCCCCCTCCTAGCTGCTTACAAGACACTCTTCTCTTATTTACTTTCAGATCAAGATATAGAATTCTCAGCCTCTCCAGTACCATGCCTGCCATGCTTCCATCCTTAACCATAATGGATAGAAACTCTGACATATAAGCTATCCCCAATTAAAATTTGTCCTTTATAAGAGTTATGTTGGTTATTGTGTCTCTTCATAGCAATGGAAACCCTAACTAAGAGAGAAGTTGGTACCAGGGACTAGAGTATTTTTGTGATAGGCCTGAAAATGCTTTTCTTTAGAAAAATGTGTGTTTAAACACTGTAGATTTGAAAGAAACTGAATACTTTAAGTTGAGTATCCTAGAGGAAATATGGAAGATATTGGTGCTAAGGGTGATTTAATCAGTGCAGACATAGCCCAAGAGGTCTCAGGGAGAAGAATGTTAGGATGTTGCCCAGAGATTGTATTTGTGATATTATGGTGAAGATTGTGGCTGCTTTTTGCCCATATTCAAACAGTCTGCCTGAGGGTAACATGAAATAATTCAGATTAATTTCATTGACAAAGGAAGTTTCAAAAAGCCTAGTTTAGACTTAATCCTATGGTTCAGTCTTAGGAAGAATGTTTTGATTAAGCATAGCATGTTTAGAAAGGAAAGGTACAAGTAATAAAAAGGCACCAGAATCTACAATGGAGCTGCATCCTCTGTTCAAGGAGATAAACAGATTAAAGGTGTGGTGACATTGGGGCAAGATCCCACCCAGCTAATCTTAATTGTTTACTTAGTTTATTGTTTTCACCTGGACTTTTAATCTGGAATGGACTATAATCCAGAAATGGAAGGCACTTTTTGATCTGTATTTTGACTCAGGCCATTAAAACTTTAGGCTGAGGCATGATAGTCCATACCTTCAATCCTGGAGACAGAAGCAAGAAGATCTCTGAGTTCAAGCCCAGCCTGGTACTGAGCATGTTACATGTAGTAAAAAGCTTAGGTCCAGGTAGGTGTGGTGCTATAATCTTTTATTTCCAGAGCTGAGGAGATAGAGGCATTCAGTCTCTGAGCCCAAGGTCATTTTAGAGTCAAGAGGAGAAGAAGATTTCTGGGATAATTGATGCTGATTTGCTGGAACTAAGAAATTAGTGATGATTAAGAAGAGACCAGCATCACCTAGGTGAAATCTTCTGGGAAAATTTTTCTGAGAGCACAAAGAAGCTATGTTCCAGAAATAGCCAAGGTTGTACCTCATGCTGTATACTTGGTAATATGTAAGAGTCACCCAGGTGGTACTGGTTTTGAAGGCATGAAGGGATCATGAAGAGAAGCTGAGGCTTGGCACTCAGTGTGAGGCCAGTCAAAGCCACTGGTGAAGGTGCAGCCTCAGTTGCAGTTGACAGCCCAGGAATAAAGGGGTCACACAAACACATTGAGGCTTACCAGAGAGCTTTTGAGAGGCTATTGGTGAAGCCTAGTTCCAATTGGCAAACCCAGCAAAATAGAGATGCCAGTACAATGATCACCAAGCATAGCAACATCAGTGGAGTGGAGTCAGCCAGAGCCTAGAATGCTACAGAGGGCAGAGCTGGAGAAGTGACCAAAGCACTCTAAAGGAGCTCAGAAGATGATGTGTGGATACCAGACATTGTAATAATAATGTATAAAGTTGAAGTTGCATTGAATAACACAAGATGTCAGAGATGCCAGAGCTGTGTGATAACTGGGGAGGAAAGCAGTTAACAAGGGGAGTAGAAGCAGGCCAGGAGAAAGAACTTCGTTGTAGTCAATAAGATGAAAAAGGAGTTGGAGATCTAAGGATTGTGTGCCTTGGTCATCTTGTCTTGTTACAGCAATGGAAACCCTAAGATATAAATATTTTATGTATTTGACTTATCCATTGGTAAGAGTCAGGGGTTGAAAACCCCTATTAATGTATAGGGTTTGATGTGCAGTTTAAGGTTTAGTAATATTTCTTTAACAGATGTAGTTTCCCTTGCATTTTGGACATACATGTACAGATTTGACATGTCAACTCTTTTTGACTAATTTGGGTTGAACTTCTATTTCATTAGATATTAGAATGACTACTCCAGCTTGCTTCATTGGTCTGTTTGATTTGAAAACTTTTTTTGCCCTTTAATCTGGGGTTATGTCTATCTTTGTTTCTGAGATGTATTTCTTGTATGCAGCAGAATGATGAATTCTGATTTCATAACCATTATATTAGCCTGTGTCTTTTTACTGGGGAAGTGGGATGTTGAAAGATATTAATGTCCAATGATTGTTCATTCCTGTTTCTTTGATGATAGTATGTGTGTGTGTGTGTGTGTGTGTGTGTGTGTGTGTTTGTGTGCGTCCCTTAATTTGTTTTCACTGGTATGCTGTCATTTATTTCCTGTGTTTTCTTGATTATAGTCAACCTCTTGGTTTTGAAGTTTTCCTTCAAGTGTTTGTAGTTTGAAATTGTTTAACTTTGATTTTGTCTTGGACAATCTTGTTTTCTCAATCTGTGGTAATTGAGAGTTTTGCTTGGTATAGTGTCTAGGTTGGCGTCTGTTGTTAATTTAGAGACTGTAAGGCCCTTCTAGCTTTTAGAGTCTCTGTTGAGAAGTCAGGTGCAATTTTGATAGATCTACCTTTGTGTGTTACTTGGCCTTTTTCCCTT
>BDUI01020469.1:0-11066 GCA_002335545.1 Apodemus speciosus
TTTCTATTTTATGAAATAGTTTGAGGAATATTGGTATAAGGTCTTCTTTGATGATCTGGTAGAATTCTCTACTAAATCCATCTGGCCCTGGGCTTTCTTTGGTAGGGAGGCCTTTAATGACTTCTATATTTCCTTATGGACTATGGGCCGGTTTAGATAGTTTACCTGATTTTTCCTTGATCTAACTTTGGTATGTGGTATCTGTCTAGAAAACCATCCATTTCATCTAGATATTCCAGTTTTACTGAATATAGTCTTTTATTGTAGGATCTGGTGATTTTAGAATTCCCTCTGTTTCTGTTATGTCTTCCTTTGCATTTCTAATTTTGTTAATTTTAGATACTGCCTCTGGGTTCTTTATTTAATCTAACTAGAGCTTTATGTATCTTGTTTATTTTCCTAAAGAACCAGCTTTTGATTCTTTGTATTGTTCTCTTCATTTCTATTTGGTTGATTTCTGCCCTAAGTTTGATTATTTCCTGCCTTCTACTCCTCTTGGGTGAGTTTGTTTCTTTTTTATCTAGAGCTCTCAGGTGTGCTGTTAAGTTGTTAGTGTAAGATCTTTCCAGTTTCTCTACAAAGGCACTTACCTCTTAGCGCTGCTTTCATTGTGTCTCATAAGTTTTGGTATGATGTGTCAGCATTTTCATTAAATTCCAGGAAGTCTTTAATTTCTTTCTCTATTTCTCCTTGACCAAGCTATCATTGAGTAGAGAGTTGTTCATTTTGCATGTGTATTTGGGCTTTCTGTTGCTTTTGCTGTTGTTGAACACCAGGCTTAGGTGTTCAGCCTTAGGTGATCTGATAGGATACATGGGATATTTCAATCTTCTTATATCAGTGGAGGGTTGTTTTTGTGACCAATTATATGGTAAATTTTGGAGAAGGTACCATGAGGTGCTGAGAAGAAGGTGTATTCTTTTGTTTTAGGGTGAAATGTATTGTAGATATCTGTTAAATCCTTTTGGTTCATAACCTCTATTAGTTTCACTGTGTCTTGGTTTAGTTTCCATTTCAATGACCTGTCCATTGTTGAGAGTAGGGTGTTGAAGTCTCCCACTATTATTGTGTGGGGGTCAATGTGTGTTTTGAGCTTTAGTAAACTTTCTTTTATGGATGTGGGTGCCCTTGCATTTGGTGCATAGACATTCAGAATTGAGACTTTCTCTTGGTAGATTTTACTCTTGATGAATATTAAGTGTCTTTCCCATCATGCTTGATAACTTTTGGTTGAAACTCTATTTTATTGGATCTTAGGATGGCAACTCCTGCTTGTTTCCTGGGAACATTTGCTTAGAAGAACTTTTTCCATCGTTTTACTCTAAGATAGTGTCTGTCTTTGTTATTGAAGTATATTTCTTGTATGCAGCAAAATGCTGGATCTTGTTTGCATATCCTGTATGTTAGCTTATGTCTTTTTATGGGTGAGTTGAGTCCATTAATATTGAGTCATATTAAAGAGAGCTAACTGTGAGTTCCTGATATGTTTGTTTTTGTATGTGGCTTATGTACTTGTGGTTTTCTCCTTTTGGCTTTGTTGTGAGATGCTAAATATCTTGTCCTTTCTTTTGTGCTTTCTTTGTTCTTCCTTGTGTCAGAGTTTTCTGTCTAGGGTCCTTTGTAGGGCTGGAATGGTAGATAGATACTATTTGAGTTTGGTTATGTCCTGCAATATTTTTGATTTTTCCATCTGTGTTGACTGAGAGTTTTACCAGGTATAGTATACTAGGCTGGCATTTGTGTTCTTTTAGAGTCTGCATGACCTCTTACCAGGCTCTTCTGGCTTTCATATTCTCTGTTGAGAAGTCTGGTGTCATTTTGATAGCTCTACCTTTGTATGTTACTTGGCCCCTTTTCCTTGTAGCTTTTAATATTCTTTCTTTACTCTGTGTGTTTAGTGTTTTGATAATTATGTGACAAGAGGATTTCTTTTCTGGTCCAATTTATTTGGTATTCTATAGGCTTCTTGTACCTTTATGGCCATCTCTTTCTTAGGTTGGGGAAGTTTTCTTCTAGGGTTTTGTTGAAGACATTTTCAGGTCCTTTGAGCCGGGAATCTTCATTTTCCCCTATTCTGATTATTCATAGATTTGGTCTCTTCATTGTGTCCTGAATTTCATGGATGCTTTGGATTAGGAGGGTTTTTTTTATGTTTTGAATTTCTTTGACAGGTGTGAATCTTCTACACTTCAGACTCTCTGTTCTATCTCTTGTATTCTGTTGGTGATACTTGCATCTGTAATTCCTGACCTCTTTTCTTGATTTTCCATTTCCAGGTTTGCCTTCATTTGTGATTTCTTTATTGTTTCTACTTCCACATTTAGGTCTTGCTTTATTCAATTCCTTTCCTTTTTTGTTTTATTTTTATGTATTTCTTTAAGGGATTTATTTGTTTCTTCTTTCAGGGCTTCTACCTGTTTACTTGTGCTTTCTTGTGTTCCTTTTAGTGAGTTATTTATATCCTCCTTAAAGGACTCTATTATCTTCATAAGGAAGGATACTAGGTCAGCTTCCTGATTGTCAGATGTTTTGGTGTATTCAGGGCTTGTGGTGGGAAAACTGGTTTCTGATGATGCCCACATATGTTGTCTTCTGTTGCTTATGGTCTTGTGCTTGCCTCTCACTGCCTGGTTATCCCTTGTGTTTGCTGGTCTGGGTGACAGGGCAGAAGGGAAGTGATATTTGGTGGCCAGGGGTCTTGGGGGCTAATGGGTCCCCAGTCCACTGGGCAGCTGTGGGACTTCAGGAGAGTTCTTACCATATGCTCTGAGTGCAGCAGATCTTCTGGGATGCCTCAGTACATGGTGTCTTCAAGAGAGTAAACTAGCTAGCCTTTTCTTTTTTTTTGGATATTATATTTATATACATTTCAAGTGTTATCTGCTTTCCCAGTTTCCCCCTGGAAACCCCCTATCCCATCCCCCTCCCCTTGCTTCTATCAGGGTGTTCCACTCACCCACCTACCCACCCACTCAATCCTACCTCCCCACCCTGGCATTCCTCTACACTGCAGCATCAAGCCTTCATGGGACCAAGAGCCTCTCCTTCCATTGATGCCCAACAAGGCCATAGGTGACATCTGCTACATATGTGGCTGGAGCCACGAGTCCCTCCATGTGTACTCTTTGTTTGGTGGTTTAGTCCCTGGAAGCTCTGGGAGGTCTCCTTAGTTGATATTGTTGTTCTTCCTATGGAGTTGCAACCCCTTCAGCAAATTCAGTCCTTTAGCATATGTAAGTAAAAGCTCACTTAAGTGGTTGTTATAATACTTGGGTTCATTGGATGCTTACTAGCAATTAATTGTAATTCCTTACCATATAAGCCTCTCTATAAATATTGTTCTGTCCTATGACCGAAAAGTGGGCCTTTGAGAGAGAAGGTGATTTGAAAAAGAAAATTGTTAAGCTACATTAACTTTTAAAAGGTGATTTTGGAATTTCTATATCATCACTTCTTCCCATAGTTGGCTTCATAAACATGCATTTTGCGGGAATAAAAGCCTGAAGCTCCATGCTTAAATAATAGAGAAATTGAGCTTCTTTTTTTTATTATTGGATATATTCTTTATTTACATTTCATTTCNTATATAGATTTTCCCAAACGTGTGCACATGTGCACAAGCATGTGTGGCATATAATTAGAAGGGAGAACACATGTAGAGAGGAAGGAGACCAGCTGAATGGGTTATGAAAGAGAAAGAGAGATTGGGTCTAATATATTTAAGTTATATTATGTGTATATGTTTAAATGTCATGAAATCCAAAATGTTGTAGAATGTCTAACAAAAATTAAATGTGTTAAATGTTAGATAAATAAAAATACAATGGACATAACATGAAGAAAGGAGCAAGGGAGGGAAGAGCATGATAATGTAGGTAATAGCAGTAACTAGAAACTTGGCATTCTGGTCAGAGTTCTTCATTACTTGCTTTGAGATCCAAAGCAAATCAATTTTTCTGAACTTGATTTTTCATCAATAAAATAATAACAAACCGTGAGGCCTATTTCAAAAATTTGTGATGACAAGAAGCACTCACTATGATGAGTATTTACAATCAAAGATACATGACAGATGCCAATTTATTTCATGAGGAAATGTTTTAAGAAATGAATGTCCCAAAGATTTTAAAGGGAATGTTATTCTTCTTTCTATTGTTTTATGTGTCAATTTCATTCTACACTGTCTGATTTTCCAGGTTTCTGGAAAACAGATACATATTTTAACTTGCCTGTATAATTGTGTTGGAGAACATTTAACAAATGAGTACATATGTAAAATTAAATTTTACCTGCTTGTGCTTGTTAGATTGTGTTATCTTTTTCATTAGATATTTCCTTTATTCATATTTATTTACATTTCAAGCCTTTCCTGGTTTTCCCTCCTAAAATTCCCTATCCCATCCCCCTCTCCTGTGCTCACTAACCCACCCACTTCCCCTTTCCTGTCTTGGCATTCCTCTATAGTGGGGCATCAAGCCTTCTCAGGGCAAAGGGCCTCTCCTCCCTTTGATGTTCAACAAGACCATNATTGCATGCTGGGGAATCTTCTGGATATATGCCCAGGAGTGGTATGGCTGGGTCCTCCGGAAGTATTATGTCCAGTAGAAATTGAGCTTCTAACATACTAAAATATGAATCATTTCCAATTCTTCTGTAATATATCCCTCCTCTTGTTATATTTTATTTGTTGTTTAATGTTCCAAGATTTAAAAAAAGCTATTAATGTGATTTCAATCTAACTTTTATTCTTCATTTTAATACAATAGTAGTTATACAAATATAAATATCAGATGATTTATTACATATGTATACAATCACAAAATTACAAAATTTATAATTGACAATGTTTTCCTCTTGCCAGAAGACACAAATAATCCAAGCATGAAAAGTTGAAAAGAGAAAGAAAAGGTTCTCTCCCACACAGCAGCCTTGAAGAGCATGCAGAAATGGAAATATTTGTAGGTCAGCTGCAGAATACGAATCTTTTTTTAAAAAGATTTATTTATTTTGTGTATGTAGGTACACTGTTGCTGTTTTCAGACACACCAGAACGTGGCATTGGATGTCCATTACAGATGGTTGTGAGCCACCACATCATTTCTGGAAATTGAACTGAGGACCTCTGGAAGATCTGCCAGTGCTTTTAACTGCTAAGCCATCTCTTCAACCCAACAAATCTTCAATACACATATGTGTACACACACTAGGTCAAGAATGTTGACTATAAATTTTCTTCTCACCCTAGTTACTGGAAGTGCATGCTATGGACATGGGGAAGGTCAGCCAAAATTCTTCCTTTCCTGCAGGTTCACTTGAACTTAGGTGGAATCAACCAGGCAGGTCATGTCACAATGCCCCCAAAAGTATCCATTAGAAACAAGAATTGCATATGACGAATGAGTCTTAAAACAGCTGACCTGTGAAGTTGTCATAGTGATGGCAATCCAGGGTGGGGATATCACCATCTTTTCCAACTGAAATACCATGTTCCACACACATGGTAACCCCACCACTAGATGGAAAAATTGCAAAAATCCCCAGTAGAAAGTAAGAGAAATAAGAGTTCAAGTAGGAACTTAGAAGGGAAGAAAGGGGATAGAATTCTTAGAGTTGCAGAAAGAGAACAGAAGATGGGTTTCAATTCTGTTATCCTACTGGACTATACTTACAATATACAAACTCAGAGTTAAATTCTCAGGAAATTTAAGGTAGTGGCTACAAAGGATAAAACTTCAAATGTAGTGCTATTTTGAGCACTTATCCCTATATAATTTTATTGACTAAATGTTACTAAGTCCTTTGTCCCTTTTATGATGTGTTTATTCAGATGAGCTCTGCTACATAATATTGGAGGCTGTGAGTACCAGGGATGAGTATATTAGGACTTTTAAGTTTCCTTGACTCTTCTCACTCCACACTAGGATAGGTTCAGCATCTTAAGCAGCTTACACCTGTGATAAAACTTAGTCCAAAATATTGTAATTGTGTTTTTATTTTCCTTTGTTTCTTCTTCAACCAGAATGTGAACTCATTGATGACTGTAACTATAAATTATTCATTTCTGTGTTCTCAGTGCTAGCACTCTGTCTGATGCAATATGAAGAATTAATATTAATGAATTAATTTTTTTCTCCTAAATTTTATCTGCAATATAACCTAATCTCTATGATAATATGCTGGAATAAGTCTATGAAATTTTGAACAAAAAAGTGAAAAGTAAGAATACATTTCAGACAAATGTGGCTACAATTCATTATGTAAGAAGCTTTGACTGAGGTCACAAGGGTTGTTCTTTTCATTCAAAACCACAGTTTTTGTGTACATAGCAGGATAAGTATCCACAGAATTTGAGACCTTCAAATGAGTGGCAAGTTAGGAAACAGAAGAAATGCAATCAGATATCAGAAGACTACTGATGAGGTAGTGGATCAACCAGCTGAGAACAGGAATCAGATTCTTATTACTTATCAAGTCACCAGGCATAATTGCCAATTCTGAATAAAAATTTGAGGGAAAAATAAAAACAGATGTTAAAGGAGAAAAGTGTTATTTAAACTGGCAAGAAAAACTATGGAGGGAAGGGTCATGAATTTTCAGAGCAAATGCTGTGTGAAATGTCTTTGGAAGGCCAAGAATTTATTTTTCTCAAGTAATATTAATCACTCTCTCAAATATTTCCTTTCTTATTATTCTTTTTTGAGTGTCACTTAATAATTGTTCAAATTTATGAGGTATTATATAATTTTTTGACTCATGTATATATGACACAATAGTTAACTCAGTTATTTACATAATTACCACTTGGAACATTTGACACTTCCTTACTTCCTTTTCTTCATTAATTTGGTTACTTCTTCACTTATGCTTTCCAAACACACCTATCTCCCCTCCTCCTGATCCCCACCTCACACAGCCACTCCCACAACCCCTATCTCCTCTTCTAGGAAGGGGGAGGCTCTCCTGGGCATCACCACACCCTGGCAAATCAAGTCACTGCAAGACTAGGCACATCTTTTCCCAGAAGCCAGATAAAATAGCTCAGTTAGGGGAACAAGATCCACAGGCAGGCAACAGATTCAGGGACAGCTCCTGCTCCAGTTGCTGGGGAACCCACATGAAGAACAAGCTGCACATCTGCTATATATGTGTGGGAGTCCTAGGTCCAGCCTTTGTATGCTCTGTGGTTGGACATTCAGTCTCTGGGAGCCTTGAAGAGTTCAGGTTAGATGCTGTTATTCTTCCTGTAGAGTCCCTATTACTTCCCGGTCCTGCAATCCTTCCCCAAAATCCTCCACAAAATTCCCAGAGCTCTATCTAATCTTTGACTGTAGTCTCTGCAGGTTTCCATTGTCTCCTGGGTGGAGCTCTCAGAGGATTTATGCTAAACTTCTGTCTGCTTGCATAACAGAGTTCTTTGTATACATTGGATATTGGCCATCTATCCGATGTAGGATTGGTAAAGATCTTTGCCCAATCTATTGGTTGCTGTTTTGTCCTACTGACAGTGCCCTTTGCCTTAGAGAAGTTTTGCAATTTTATGAGGTCCCATTTGTTGATTCTTTATCTTAGACCATAAGCCATTGGTGTTCTATTCAGGAAAATTTTTCCTGTGCTGATATGTTCCAGGATTATCCCTACTTTCTCTTCTATTAGATTCAGTATATCTGGTTTTATGTGGAGATCCCTGACCCAATTGTACTTGAGCTTTGTACAGGGAGAAAAGAATGGATTGATTTGCATTCTTCTACATGCTGATCACCAGTTGAAGCAGCACCATTTGTTGAAAATGCCGGGGCTTTTCCCTTTTAGCTTCTTTATCAAAGATCAAGTGACCAGAGGTGTGTGGGTTCATTTCTGGGTCTTCAGTTCTATTCCANCATGTGTACTCTTTGGTTGGTAGTTTAGTCCCTAGAAGCTCTGTTTTTTGGTTCATATTGTTGTTCTTCCTATGGGGTTGAAAAGCCCTTCAGCTCCTTGGGTCTTTATCTGGCTCCTCAATTGGGGATCTTGTGCTCAGTCCAATGGTTGGCTGAGAGAACCCACCTCTGTATTTGTCAGGTACTTGCAGAGCCTCTCAGGAGACAGCTATATCAGGCTCCTATCAGCAACTGCTTGTTGGCATTCATATTAGTGTCTGGGTTTGGTGACAGTACATGGGATGGATCCCCAGGTGGAACAGTCTCTGGATGACCTTTCCTTCAGTCTCTGCCCCACACTTTGTCTTTGTGTCTCCTCCCATGGGTATTTTGTTCCCCCTTCTAAGGAGGACCAAACTATCCATACTTTGGTCTTCCCTCTTCTTGTGACATTCAATTCATTCTTATCTCCTTGTACAAAGCTCAAGTCCTCATGGATCAAGGACCTCCCTATAAAACAAGACACACTGAAACTAATAGAAAAGAAAGTGGGGAAGAGTCTCAAGCACACGGGCACAAGGGAAATTTTCCTGAACAGAACACCAATAGCTTATGCTCTAAGATCAAGAATTGACAAATGGGACCTCATAACATTACAAAGTTTCTGTAAGGGAAAGGACACGACTATCAATATGACAAAATAGCAACCAACAAATTGAGAAAAGATCTTTACCAACCCTACATCTGACAGATGGCTAATATCCAATATATACAAATATTGGAAGTTAGGCTCCAGAGAACCAAATAACCCTATTAAAAACAGGGTACAGAGCTAAACAAAGAATTCTCAACTAAGGAATACTGAATGGCTGAGAAGCACCTAAAGAAATGTTCAATATCCTCAGTCATCAGGGAAATGCCAATAACAATAATCCTGAGAGTTCACCTCAAACCAGTAAGACTGGTTAAGATAAAAAAAAAAACTCAGGTGACAGCAGGTGCTTGTGAGGATGTGGAGAAAGAAGAACACCCCTCCACTGCTGGTGGGATTGCAAGCTGGTACAACCACTCTGGAAATCAGTTTGTTGGTTTCTCAGAAAATTCAACATAGTACTACCTGAGGACCCAGCCATACCATTCCTGGGCATATACCCAGAAGATGCTCCAGCATGTAATAAGGACACATGCTCCACTATGTTCATAGCAGCAAAATTTATAACAGCCAGAATCTGGAAACAACCCAGATGTCCCTCAACAGAGGAATGGATACAGAAAATGTGGTACATTTACACATTGGAATACTACCCAGTTATTAAAAAACAATGAATTCATGAAATTCTTAGGCAAATAGATGGAACTAGAAAATATCATCATAAGTGAGGTAACCCAATCACAAAAGAACACACATGGTATGTACTAATTGATAAGTGAATATTAACCCAGAAGCTTGGAATATTCAAGATACAATTCAGATTGTTAATTGTATCTTGATTGACAAAGCTAAAGTCATTTGAAAAGAAGAAACCTTAATTGAGGAAGTACTTCCATCAGACTTGTCTGTGGGTCTGTGAGATATTTTCTATATTAATTATTGCTGTGGGAGGACCTGTCCCATATGGGTAATTGACTCCCCTGTTCATGTGTTACTCTTTGGTATAAAAAAATAAGCTAGGAAAGCCATGAGGATCAAATCAATAAGAAATGCTCTTCTATTGCCTTCACTCCTGTTCCTTCCTCCAGGATCCTGTTATGACATTCTTACACAGTGGAATGTAAGCTGTAAGTTGAAATCAGTCTTCTTCTCTAAACAACAATAGTATGCAACTAGAACTGTACTTCATGTGGGTTATCTACTTCAAAATAACAGAATTTCCATTGAATGACTAAAGTAGAAACTTATCCCTGCTAAATACAATGAGAATAAGTGAATATTAAATACCTGATCATAAAGAACATATCTATAGCATTCATTTAAAGCTTATAGAATATCATAGAATAATAACTAGAAGAAGGTAAGAACCAGAGAACAGAGGGGTTAAAAATGATATCTGCAAAGACATAGGCACTATGATGATGAGCCCAGAGCAGCTACAGCCAGCATATGGCCTTCACAGAAATGAACTAATCAACAGTTAGGCACAGATGGAAGATGGGCTTTGGAGGCCTTACCAATACTGCTGTATTATTTGCTTTTGATAGATTCTGGGTAGTTATTATTTCAAGTTTCATAACCTCTGCTCACCTCACCAGGCTCCGGTGGATAGATCTAAATTAAATATCATAGACACTGTTTTGGTTAAAATCTGTTGGTCACAAAATCAAAGCTAAGAAACAAATCTAGAAAAATAACTGCTACAGAAGATTAGGAACTTACAGACATGGCAGAGGAATAAGAAAGAGTAAAGGTGAGAGTAAACAGAATAAATTGTATACATGTTTGAAATTGTCACATAGCCAACTCTAGTGAGTAGCAAAGAGGAAGTAGTAGCAATAAACCAAGTAAAGTTTTTAAAAGAGAAAATTGATTAGTAAAGAAGCATATATGTCAAAGTAAGTGCTACAAACAAAAAAATACCAATGTAAGTTGTGTTGAAATGAAGATAATCATAAGATGCACAATGAAAACTAAGGGCATAAAGAATCATCAACAAATAGAAAGATGCTCAGCATCACTGGTTATTAGATAAAAGTTGCCTTCCATAAATTACAGGATAATATTTTGTTTTGTTTCTGTTCTTTGTCACCCTCTAGAACATCAAGGTAAGATCTTATTGCAGAAGATACTGCACACTTGAGTCAAGGAACATGGAGAAGTTAAGCTGATACTGATTTGGAAGCTTCTTTCCTTCTGACTAGTTTTCAAAGTGCTGGAAAGTGCTGTGAAGGATACCAGAGCATACCCAAAAATCATTAGCCTCACCCAGATGTGCACACTGTAAGTTTTAATAATGACTGACTGGCCCGAATATGGGTAAAGACCAGCAGTGTGTGTGTGTGTGTGTGTGTGTGTGTGTGTGTGTGTGTATGCGTGTGTGTCCCTAGGAATGAACAGATCTACTCATACACGTTAGGTGGGACTGAATTTGATTTTTGGCCGTTATTTGATTCCTTTCCACATCATTTAGTGATGTGCTCTCTCACCAAAGCTGGGGCTTTTGGTTTCAGATAGACTGACTGGTCTATGAGTTCCCTGGATTTTCCCACCACCCC
>BDUI01020481.1:21014-36434 GCA_002335545.1 Apodemus speciosus
AAAAAAAAAAAAAAAAAGGAAACAGAACTCTGTTTCTAGAGCCTTCTGCGTGGAGAAGAGCTGCTGACAAGAGAGCCCATGGCTGCCCTCCAGAACGGACCAAATGGGATGCTGTCTTCTCAGGATGAACAGAGACTCCTCTCTGGGGACTGCGGATGCTCTCTAAAGCAGAGAGGAGGAAAGACAGGGAAGCGGGGCTGCATCCACCCCTGGGGCTAAGCAGGTTCCCATTCCAGCTCAGAGGCTCCTGTGCTTCCTGCCTTGAGGCTCTGACGCAGCTCCCGCCTCCCTCCGGAGCTGAGCTGCAGTGGAGGGGGTGAGAAAATCTTCTGGGAATGCCTGGCAGACTCCTTGGCAGGGGCAGGGAGGGAGGGAGCGGGATGCAGAGTGAGGAAAAGTATATTTAATACTATGAAATAATTGTATATTTGGATAATGAAAAAATAGCTGTTTTCCTAGTACTGTGGGAATTAAAGCAAGAAGAAATCCTGTGTGGGGGAGACAGGGTTAGAAACAAGGAAAGCTCCTGGAGGCTCTGAGAGGTCAAAGGAGCTTCATTTAAAAGATTTATTTTACATGTATATATGTCTGTGCACTGTGTGTGAGCCTGGTATCTCTGAAAGGCAGAAGACAGTGTGGATCCCCAGGAACTGGGCTGACAGTCACGAGCCGTGTGGGTGCTAGAACCCAAACCCAGGTCCTCTGCAAGAGCAGCAAGTGCTCCTAACTGTTGAGCCACTTCTCTGGTTCAGGATAGAAGGGCCTTGAAGACAGATCAGCCCACTCTGTAGATGTGCAATTTCAGGGAAATTACTCAGCATCTGGACCCTCAATGCTTTCATCCATAAAATAGGAATAATTATGCCTCCTACACAGAACTCCTCAAATGGTTTTATTTGAAACCACGTCTAGCCAAAAGCATCCCCGTGCCTTGTCAGTTCTGGGAGGAGCATGGAGAGGAGGCGGAGCTGGCGGTCCCGCAGGCAGGGAAGGTAGAGTCGCTTGAGCAGCAGCCAGGAGAGACTCGGAGCCGGGCTCGAAGAGAACAAGAGAACGCGAGGCCACGCGTCTCCCTACATGTGACGCATCTGGTGTATTTGTCCTGTGCGAGGGGAGATGTGGGTGAAAGACTAGGTGTTGATCTGAAGGAAGAAGAGGGGCTGCCTTCCAGGGGCAGCTGAAGAGTGTGCAGGACCGTAGGCAGGCGGATGCCCCTTCCTTTCTCAGAGAGCAGCTTGTGAGACAGCCATGGTGCACACAGTGTGTCAGGAGTCAGGGCAGCTGCCGAGACAGGCTTGGTGCACACAGTGGGTCAGCAGTCAGGGCAGCTGCTGAGACAGGCATGGTGCACACAGTGGGTCAGCAGTCAGGGCAGCTGCTGAGACAGGCTTGGTGCACACAGTGGGTCAGGAGTCAGGGCAGCTTGTGAGACAGGCTTGGTGCACACAGTGGGTCAGCAGTCAAGAAGACCGATTTTTAGTTCCTTTATGGCATTCATTCTCATCCTTCTTGGCCAGGGCTTTGCTGGTGGGATGGACTTATTCCAGGGATGTATTTCATCTGCAGGGTCGGTGCAGTAGCTGTGGGGTGGGTCTCTTTCCACAGTGCCATAATGCAGGTTTCCTCTGGTCATAGTTTTCCACTAGCTCATTAAAGCCTGAGTTTATAGTCCTGTGATAATATGAAGCTATGTTCTCCAGACAAGAGGTTGAAGGTCACACACCCTTTATTTTGTTCTTCTCAACACCAGTATGTCAGTGCTAGAGACACACAGGCACTAAATGGCCTCTTTTAGAGGTTCTGAGGGACTCAGGACCAGAAGAACATCACCTCCAACACACGCACATGCACACACACACACACACACACACACACACACACACACACGCCAGGTCCCATTACTGCATGCTCTCAGCTGCTGGATTCCAGACTTCAGTCCTCCCCGGCCCTTCTGGCTGCCTCTGGTCCTCCAACCCAACTCCTCGGTCCCTTGTCTACTCTGGCGGTCTTGTCAAACTTTTGTGGCTGCTGGTCCCCAGGACTGAGCCTGCGAATGATCACTTCCCTCTGTCTAGATTCAAGAAGTGGTGGGTCTATAAGAGAGCTTAGAAGCCATGTAAGCACAGCTCCTCCATTCTACTGACGGGAAAATTGGATCCCTGGGAAGGAAATGAAGGCTTCTAATGGGTATCATCAGGACCAGAGCCATTGAATCTACTGACTTCTCCCTGGCCAAGAGCATAGGACAAACATGATCCAGGGGTCCCTCTGGAAGGTTTACTCAGCCAGCCCCCACCAGTCATCAGCCTTCTGGGGCCGGAGAGATGGCTTAGCAGTTAAGAGCACAGGCTGTTCTTGAAGATGGACTTTGATCCCAAGCACCCACGATTTCGCAGGAATCATGTGAAACCTCAGTTCCAGGGGATCTGATGCCCTCTCCTGGTCGCCTCCGATACTGCATGCAAGTGGTGCACAGACGTACAAGCGGACTAAACACCTCAGTTCATATCCATGTGTGCCACCACCTTCCCAGTTGTCCTAAGCATAGGGGACAGTGTGCGGCACAGTGGAAATGCCATTATCAGTGAAGCCCGTGCAGATGTGACCAAAGTGAAGTGCTCAGCTCTCAAAGGTCTTTGGGGCCTAGAAAACCCGCTGGAAGGCTTCAGCTYGCATCCTAGCGGCCCACGAGCAGCCAAATTGCTTAACTTTTGACCTGTTCCAACCTAAGAACTAGGTGTGTAGCCCAGTGCGCTGCTGGGGGAGATATCATGCCCTTTGAGTCGCTGGCCTGGTATCTCGCCTACACGGTATGGAGAGTTCGCAGGAGAGGTGCAACGCGCTGTTGCTCCTGCCCTTGCCAATTGCTAGGAGCGACCCCACCCCACACACGACCTGACCTCGGGCCAGAGTGGGAAGGCGGTGCAAGGGTCACGCTACTCAAGTTGCCTTTTCTGGGACCTGGGCCTTATAGGAAGCTGCTGCCCTGTACTGAACCCCCTTTTGGTTCACTACCTGTAACAGAAATACTCCAGGGGCAGAAGGTGCCAGAACCCTGGCAGAAAAGGCTCCCATGCTTGAATCAGGGCATCCCCGTGCTGAGGGGCCCTAAGACAATACCACTACATACAGGGGTGTGGGCTGGTGTAGGATTGGTTGGCACAGCACATCTGTGGTGGTGGGTGGGAGAGGCAAGGGCAGGGGCTTGCTCAGCGGTGGGCATGACAGATGCATCTAGAGCCTGGGCAGCCGGCGTGATTCAGCCCAGCTCTGTTGTAAAGCCGGCCGGGAATGAGGGCAGCAGGCAGGTGCAGGGGCCGCCGGGACTTCGCCGCCCTCTGGTCTTATGATTTAGCCTGGGTCTTCTGCAATCCACAGCGCAGAGCTGAGCCGAGGCCCCCACCCACCTGCTCTGCCTCAGAAGCAGACAACCCCGCCCAGTCCCACTCTCTCTTCCCATCACCCATTTGCTACCTCCTCTCAGCTCAGACATCTGTTCCCCACCCACTCTTCACCGCCCTCCCCTCTCCCAGCCTGCTCCCAGGAAATGCTGTCTGTCTGCAGCACCCTCCTTATCCCTGTCAGAGGCTCCTGTTCACCCTTTCTTCCACGCCTGCAGCACCCTGGCGCCCCCTCTAGTGCTAGCGGGTCAGTACTCACTGATTGCAATCTCAACAGCGCTGGCTGTATAGGGGCCTGGTACTGGGTCAGTGGGTGTGGTCGGTGTGTGATATTTGCTTATATGGAAACATCACAGTGAACTCTATTAATTTGTACAAGTAATAGCTCTAAATAGGTAGCCAAATAGGGGAAGTGCTTGCTGCGCAAAATGAGTTCGGACTTCTAGCATTCACGTAAAAAGCTGGGTGTGCAGGTGTCCATCAGTAATTAATCCCAGTGTTGGGAGACGGAGACAGGAGGACGCAAGGGGCTGCTGGCCAGCCTGTCTAGCCAGTCAGTTAACTCCAAGCTCTGGATATGCTTACCCAGATGTGAAAAGTGAGAGGGGGGAGATACCCCATGTTGACCTCTGGGCTCTTTATACGTATGTACATGTACACACGAATAACACACACACAGACACACATTTTTAAATAATAAGTTGTTGGCAATAGGAGACTGAACCCAGACTTTGATGCCGAGCGGAGCTCTACTGAATCACACCTCCAGACCAGCAGTTCTCAATCTTACAAGAAAACAAAGTTTTAAAAAAGAAGTTTGTGTGTTTTCTCTGCACCTGCAGAGGCTGGAGGAGGGCATCAGATACCACGAAACCAGAGCTGCAGATGGTTGTGAGCTGCCACGTGGGTGCTGAGAATCAGCCTAGAGTCCTTGGCAGGAACGGCAAGCGCTCTTAACTGCTGAGCCCCCGCTCTTGCCTCTGGCAAAACCATTCTCTAAAGACAAAAATGTCTAGATGTTGGAGAGATGGTTTAATGGGTAAGAACACTTGCTGTAAAAGTTCAAATCCCTAGCTCCCATGTAAGAGGCCAGAAATGTGCACGTGCCTACAATCCCTGCATTGGGGTTGGGGCAGAGACGGGATTCCCTGAGCTCATGGGCCGGCTGGCCAGCCCAGTGGACGTGATCAGCTCCAGTGAGAGATCCTGCCTTGAAAAGGGAGGTGCAGAGTGACAGAGGGAAGCATCCACACCGCCCTCTGGCCTCTGCACACTCATGTGGGCACACACTGCACAGCACAGGCCTGCGTGCGCACACTCAGCCTCCTGTAAGATAATCTGGCCCTTGTGTGTCTTTGGAGCATTTTCCTTAGATGGAACAGGAGGAAACACTGGAACACATTCCCCTCCCCCTCCCTCTGCCCCCAGGTCTAGCCTGAGCTTTCCCCATGTCTCTATCTGCCCTATCCCTGTCACTTCTATGTTGACTAAGCTACGTGAAGCCTCTTCTTCACTGCGCTGAGCATCTGTCTCTCTAGTGGAGTCCTGGCCGGCATTTAAGGTCTTCCTTTGGCTCCTAAATTTTTTCTAAAGATTTATTTTATGTAAATGAGCACACTGTCGATTATGTTGACTAGCTTCTGACCCAGAATCCTTAATTGCAAGCACACCTGTCAGCATTCCCGCCTCAGCGCTCCAGGTTCCTTTCGTTGGCTTCCCCGGCCTCCCCTGCCTGTCAGGGGACCCACTGGCTTTGCAGGCGTGACGTGTGTTCAACTGCAGGTCCCCGGGGAACTCCGATGTTCCCGTTTACAGGTAGGTGCTCCAAACCTGAGTGTCATGGAGGAACATGAGAACAGCCTAGGACTCTGAGTCTCTTCCCCGTGCCTCTCAGCAGCTCCTTTAAAAACTCTGCTTTGGGCTTCTCTATTTCTACAGAGGCCTCTGAACAGGCCACACTGTTCATCGTGAGGTGAGGTCTGACCACCATCAGGCCCAGTGAGACCGGAGCGGGGCGAGGCAGGAGGTGGCTTACCTCACAACTTAAGCCGCCCACAATTATCCTGTCCTGCCGCTGGGACACCTGATCGGTGTTTTGTTTCCTGGAATCTGAATGCTGCACCCGAGTGACCTTTTACCTGGGAGGGTTTGGGATCAACCACTGAGCCTTGGCCTTTCTGGAGGCTGAAAACAAGCTGCAGATTCAGCATTTATAACAAATGTATATTTGTAACAATGTAGATTATTTGAATTAGTTGGGCTATTCCAGGATAAGGATTCGATTTCTGGTTTGACTTCTTGACTCCTGCTACAGGCGATGTAGTTGGGGTGTTCTCCAGCTAAGTGTAGCTTTGGTGTTTTGTTTCCAGTGTGACCTTTTCTCRTTCTCGATCYCATTCTTGATCCAGCTGTTTTAGATGCAGACCTGGGGTTAGGAGCTGCTCTACCCTGTTTCCTCTTGCTGTGGTAAAGGAAGCAGCTTGAGGGGAGGATTTATTTGGCTTGGACATCTCATGGAAACCCATCATTGGAAGTCAGGGCAGGAGCCACGGGGCTGGAACTGAAGCAGAGGCCATGGAGGAGTGCTGCTTCCTGGCTTGCTCAGCCTGCGTGTGTCCTAAATACCCCAGAACCATCTGCTCAAGGGCAACACCGCCTTCCACATCAATCGTCAATCAAGAAAATGCACCACTGGTACTTTTATAAACTTTTATTTTCGATTTTTGGTTTTGTGGGGTTCTTTTCTGTGTGTTTTTGTTGGGAATTTCTTGGGTTTTTCTTTTTCTTTTCTTGGAGAGAGAAAGCACATATAGAGTGGGGCGCACAGGAAAGGGGGGATCTGGGCGATTGGAGAAGGGGGAAACATGACCAAAATATATCTTATGAAAAGAGTTTTTAAGATAAACAATGGATTAAAAAAAGAAAAATACCCTTCAGGCAATCTGATGGAGGCATTTTATCAACTTAAATTCCTCTTTCCAGATAACTCTAGCTTGCGTCAAACTGAAGCAAACAAAAAATCCCCACAAAATCAGAACATGAATCTTCCGGTGAGAACGGAAGCTAGGAGATCAGTCCCGGGAGCACGGACTTGGACAAAACCCAGCTCTAGCCTTGGCTCTGCTACTCAGCTGTGTGAGCATTTCCAGGGGCAACATTTTCCTCATCTGTAGCACCCACTGCATGTGCTGCCAAGACTGGATCAGTGATTCTCAGATGCATACAACCACAGATGCTGGCTGCTTGCTGTTATTCAGGTTAAATGCTTCAGAGTAGCCTAAGATTTCAGCCATGGCTGGACAGTTACAGCTTGGGGGTGGGGGAGCCCCGTGGCCCGGTGGCCCTGAGAATGACAGCTCTACGTTTGAATGCTCAGTCATCAAGGAGTGGCACTACTTGGGAGGGATTGGGGGTGCGGCCTCGTTGGAGGAAGCGTGTCACTGAGGGTGACAAGACATGCTCAATGTCTCTTCCTGCTGGTCCAGATGAAGAACTCTGAGCTCCCTCCTCAGCACTGTGACTGCCTGCGTGATGCCCTGCTCCGCACCGTGAGGATAATGGACTGAACCTCTGAAACTGTGAGCAAGCCCCAATTAAATGTTGTCCTTTATAACAGTTGCCTCGGTCGTGGCATCTCATCACAGAAATGCAACTGTGACTAAGACCCCAAACTAATTGGACAAGCTCACAGCTCAGTTCTGTGATATGCAAGGGCAGCTGTCTCGGGTTTTCACAGCTGTGAGGCCAGGGCTTCCCTCTCTGAGAGTAAGCACACTCGGCAAGTGTAGTGGGGTTGTGTGCAGTGCAGCGGCGTCCCGCAAGCAGGTGCCTCTGGACCCTTAAGCTAAACTCAATCAAATGGAAACGGTGCATTTGTGTCCCGGTTGGAATCTGGAATCTGGCCATGACTAAGGCAACTGAACACAGCATCTTGGGCTCTTGTCTCCTGGGGGAAACTGACAACCACAATCCTTCATAGTCTTTTTTTTTTTTTTAATTTTTAATTTTGTGTGTATAGGTGTTGTGCCTGGATGTGTGCCTGGTGCCTGTGGAGGACACAGGTAGGTGGGCCTCGGATGTCCTGGAACTGGGGTTACAGATCGCTGTGAGCGGCCATGCAGGTTCTGGGAAGAGCAGCCACTGCTCCTAATGGCTGAGGCGTCCTCCGGCCCCGCAGCCGTACCCTTTACTGCTTCACCCACAGGGTTCTCCCCCTGGCCCCCGAGTGGTCAGGGCCCTGTACAGTGGCCTACTGAGAAATGACAAGCAGGACTGACTCACTGCGTCATCGTCAGGCTTGGGGATCATTTGGAAGCGCAGAGACGGTGAGGCTGTGGGGGCTGAAGCTGGAAGAATCTGGAGGTGGCGAGGCTGCGAGAGCCTGGGCACCCGCTCAAGTGCAGGGGAGYGGTCTAGAAGCGGGTAGGGACGAGCTGGCTGGAGGTAAGGCCTGGCGAGGGCGAGGCGCTCCACGAGCTGATGCTCAGCCCCGCTCCGGGGAGAGGGGCCGTCTGCAGAGCATCTGAGGAGAGCCGCACCTCTGCACACTGTACCCGTGTGCACGCTACTGTACATGCACACCTACCCGTGCACCCCTACCTGTGCGCACTCTGGAGCTTCTGTTTGAGGGGGAGCATCTGTGGGTCCTGGGGGAATCTCCCAGCAGAGCAGAGCTGACCCTGGCACACAGAGCTCCTGCTGTTCTCTTCAGGAGACCCCACAAGTCAGCCCCCCCCCCCCCGGCTCACTAGCTTATCCTTTACTCAGAACTCTGATTCTGCACGGGCCTTGGGGCATGACCAGGGAACTGAGTCCCAGTTCCACAGGATGAAGCCCCAATGGGCCATGACCATCCGTCCTCTTCCATCTTAGGAGATGGGCCTGTGACCCAGTTCTGACTCGGGGTGTGGGGGCTGCAGGGATAAGAGAGGGCAAGAGGGAGAGAGTGCCAGCTCTCCTGCCAAAGTTATCTTGGCTAATTTAACTCACACTAGAGTTTCAGGAGCCATCTTGTGATGGTGAGGCTAAAAAGGAGAGGCAGCAAAGAAATGACCAGCTCCCCGGTCATTTCGCTGGTAGGTCAGACGCTGCACCTACCTCTGATTGTCGCTGCTTACCACGTTCTGTGAGCTGGGTGCTTCCTAAGGACATCGTTTCAATAGACTCCTAGCCCTGGGTGTGGCAAGGACACCACCCTCTGGAGCGCCAGTGTCCCCAGCCTTGCCTAGCTTATGGCTTCAGAGCTGGCTGCCCTGCAGGCGCAGCTTCCCCTGTACTCAAAACTAGGCACGGTCTGAACGAATGAGGCGGAGGACAAGCACAGGCGGCTGCTGAGGGACTAGAAAAACAGCCAAAGGCAGGCCCGGCCCCACTGACGCTCCCTTCTCTGAATGTCCACCCTGGGCGGCCGGCTCCGTTCTCATTCAGTTGCGTTCATCTTCCCCTTGTCCCTGACCCTTGAACGGTGGCGTTTAAGAGTTGAAGTAATCAAGTACACCCCCATTCTTCCAGAACCAGCTTCTAAGGGCCAGATTCCAACATCTGAATTTTGAGGCAATGGGTAGTGCTTGGATATTGGCAAACGATACTCCAGGAGTATCTTCAAAATGGCCGCTTTCCTTTTCCTACTGACCCTAAGAGAAAGGTCCTGTGGCCTGTCCGACGGCTCAGCTGGGACCCTGCTCAGGACTGCCCCAGGGAGGAGGATACGCAGGAGCTAACAGCCCTTCTGCGCGTCCTCAGCAGACACCCACCCCGTCTTGTCCATGATTCTTCTCCACACAATCTGAACTCAGGCCGGAAAATCAGCACAGAAGCAAACAGTTTATAGTGCAGGCTTTATTTGTCAGCCAAAGAGCTGAACACACAGAGTGTGGGCAGGGGGGGAGAGAGGGCTCAGACATACCCGGTCACCTGCCCTGGGGCCAGAGAGGGCTCAGACACTCCACCTGCCCCGGGGACTTATTTCTACCATACAGTGCTACGCAGGGTGATCACAACGGGACATTTTATTCCCAGTTCTATTTACGGCATGAAGTGTGGAGAGGGTACATTTCTTACACTAAAAATATAGACTTTGGAATCTCTAAAAAAAAAAAAAATGTCTCTACTTGAGACCTACTAGAGAGAACATAGAAAATGAGGCAGCCGCACCAGCACCTCAAGGTGCCCCCTTCCATGGGAAGGTTGCTCTCCTCTCCACTGGACACCACCAGCCACTTCTAACTAGTCAACAGAGACGACAGGAGGAGACGAGGGACAGGAGGAGACGAGGGACAGGAGGAATTTGGGTTTCCTTCACAAAAGGACAGTTGCACACTCAGGCTGGTGCACAAGTAAAACCGTGCGTGCTGAAGTTGCCCATAAACCCTCTAAGCGATGTCCAAGACAAGATTGCTGCTGGGCTTGGAAAAGGCCTGTGGGTGTGAGGAAGGGAGGCCCTCCCTGCTGCTCAGGAAACACCACTTAGGGGAAAACTCTATTCACCAGCCAATCCTCAGAGTGGGTTAGACCTGGGGTGAAAGATTCTGTTCCTTTTCTCTTCAGAAGGACCCCCAAACCAATCCATCCCTACCGAGCACAGAACCTCCTGAAATGATTCATGCCTGTGGATGACTCGTTCCTGAGTGCTACCGAGAAGACTCCGTTCCTCTCACGCGCTCCAAACAGCCCTACCTCACGCCCCCTTTATGAAGATTATCCTTTCTGGCCACAAAGAAAAAGGTACTGAAGAACAGAGCCTAAGAGAAACCAAGGGCAAAGCCGGGTGTGGTTGTGCATGCCTGGCTCGGCAGCTGGGAGGAAGAAAGTTACCGTGAGGGCAGGGCTAGCATCCTCTGCACAGTGAGACCCTCTCGGAAAAACAAGGCCGTTGGAGGCAGACACCAAGAGTCAGTTATAGCTACAGTAGAAAGTTTGCCTGGATTTGGCCTCTGGATGGGTTTTCCTGTTTATAGTGAATGGAGATCAATACAGGTGGGCGTGGGAGCTTAAGAATTCTCAGTCCCTCAGCTTGTCACGCCAGAACAGACATCCAGTCCCCTTGGGGGCATCGACTGACAGCTCTCACCTCAGCTGATTCTTTCCTCCGGGGGATGATGAACGCCATGCAGGAAGAGCTGCAGTGGGCCGGTCAGTGAGCTTCCTGGCCTGGCTGTGATGGGTGTGCCCGGGAGATGTACAGCCCCAGGGGCTCCGTCCCAGCGGTGCTTCTTGCTACTGGTGAGCCTCGTGTCTGTCATTGCTATATCCCTCATGTACTTGACGTGTTGTGACTGGGCATGGTGACACCCTCACTGCCTATCTAGCCTGGTATGACTACTCCTGGGTGATAGCCCACTCTGCTGGGCAAGGTTTCTGAAGATCAACATGAAAATGAACATTCTTGAGATAATGCCATTTAGATGAATTAATGATTTTATGGAATTCCCAATTTAAAGTAGCTTTTGGGAAGTTAAATAGTTTTGGGAAGTTAAGAGTAGTTAATAGAAAGTTTAAAGTTCGAATCAAGAATAGAGTGTGGCCACTTCTCGTGGGGTGGCAAGAGCCGCACAGGTGAGGAGAGGAGCCCAGTGAGCCCTCAGCGTTACTAGCGCAGGATTGTAGGGGCAAGAAAACCAGGCCTGGGGCAGGCTAATGATCGGACAAGACATTCATTCCAGGTTGGGCCTGGGTTCTTGATCTTGTGGTCTAGGGGTGTGGCACGGGTCTGTGTGCACTGTGAGAAGGAAGGTCTCCAACAAAGAGCAGGTGATTTCACTGTGTGAGAACAGAGGGGACTAGCCAGTCTAGCTGACTGTCACCAGCTAAGCACAGGGGATACGCACTGCTCTCGACTTGGTCTGCTTCAGCCTTGTTAATCTATGACGAGAGATTATTGCTTTGGGGTGACGATGAACTTGCGGAGAGAAAGATGAGGAACGTATTTAGGCGAAAGTTCCAAAGAAAGAATATGTAATCGGTAATCCTGTTGTAATTTCCATTTGTGTGGTGATTTTAACCTGTTTTTTTGAAGAATTCGTTTTGTGGTGACTTTTTAGAGAATTTGGGGTACAAAAGAGCTAAAGGAAAAGACAAAGCTGGTGGAGCCTGCCTGGCTTCAGCTGCTCAGTGCGTGATTTCCCATCATCCTCTTCTCTAGTCCCTGGTGACAAAGGCAGCAGCTCCTGTGGTGGCTCTCTGAACCGACCCCACCAGCTCTACAGGTGCTGGCTGAAGGGCTGTGCTCTGATATACAAGAACAGGTTCAATTTCATAATTTACTGTACAACAATGTTCCTCAGTGGCTTAAAAACTTGGGACAAATTTGAGGGGCCCAGGAAAAAAAGACCTCGTTTAGGAAGGTGACACAAGGCTCTGGAGAAGCCTTCACTGATTAGAGATTAGTCTCAGCTGTGAACGAAGCCGTACCAGATCCTGCTGCAAGGCCGGTGTGGATAAGACCTTGGTGGTTGAAAAGGCAAAAACCAAAAGTAAGGTTATTAGACCATTAGAGGCTCGAGTGGCGTCTGCGGCAGAATGGATAAGGGATATGACCGATATTGGTTCTAATGTGTACCATGCTGATGTGACAGGTCAAGCTAGAGCTAGAAGTCTCTGATCTCAGAATGCCCGGTGCTTCAGTTTCGGGAAATGTGGTCATTTGCAAAGAGACTGTGACCAAACCTAAAACCTCAGATCTGAAAATGCCCGGCAGGTTGACTGTGAGAACGACAGCACTTTGCAGAGGACAGTGAATAAGCTGTCCCTGGCGGCAATGGCTTTCTTGAATATGAGACGGAGAGGACTCCTGGGCTTCCTGCGATGTGTCTGCACTTTAGCAAAGGCAGCCATTGGATTTAGGATTGCAGAGCCAAGAGAGATTCAAGGGAACGGCCCCAGGGTCTGGCTGAGCTCCCTGCCAGGCAGTCACACGCAGACCAGATCCTCAGCTCGGCACTGGGGATCTGATGCTGCTGCAGGCAGCGCTGCGCCACCCGGCCACATTAATTACTTTAGGCCCAAAACCTAAATGTAACAAAATGACCACAAAAGTTCATGGTCCTTTGCCTGTGGAGACAGTAGGGACAATCTTGGGAATGAACGGATTGACTTCCCAAAGATTCACTGTGCCTCCAGGAATCACAGATGAAGATTTCAAAGGAAAAATGAAAGTTATGGCATATGGAAAGAGAGAGATGATATTAATGCAGGTGATAGGGTGGCTCAGCAGTTACTGCGTCCCTACTGCAAAGACAGAGCCCCTCCGGGAGAAAGAACGGGAGGTGTGGACGGACTGGGAAACGTGTGTTCTGGCAAACGGTGGCTAATCAGAGGTGAACATTAAAATGGTACTGAAGTAGACAAATTGTGGACACAGGAGCTGATGGAACTATCACTTCACAAAAATCCTGGCGTTCACACTGGCCACTTCGAAAAGTTTATAGTTTCTAGGAACTGGAAAGTTAGATAAAACAAAGTGTGCGATGGGCAAGATGTGTGGGGCTGGAAGTTCTTATAACACAGTTCAGACCCTTGTGGCTGACAGAGCCACGAATCTGCGGGGAAGGGCTCATTTATGACAGTGCGGTGCTCAGATTAATATTCAGGCAATCCCACAGGACAGGCAGTTGTAGAAAGAGCTCCCTGTACCTTAAAGAAAATGCTTATAAAGCAAAGAGAAAACTCAGAATCAATAGCGCTCTGCTAACTTTACATTTTCTGAATATTAATGAGAAAGGAACAGCAGCGGAGAGACAGACTGGNGAAGAACACGCCCTGTCCTGTATGGAGAAGACTGCTGGCGGGGAAGAGGAAGAAAACAAACTATAGGCAAGCCTGAATGCCAGGAATCTTTGAACAAATTTATAATCTGATCTAACAATACTGCTTTCTCCCGTTTGCTCAATTTTCACACTCTTAGGAGCTATTCCTCCAGCTTGTTTGAATTGTTCTGATATAGATTACTCTAAGACTGACTAATTGGTTATCCTGCAGCTATGGTCTATGGTTACACCGCACGCTTATACATAGGTATATAATGTAGTCAAATGTAAAAGTTCCCCATTCGTCCCTCCCCCTAGCACATCTTTAAATCATAGACTTTTCCTCCTATGCTGACAGACCAGGGCCTCCCAGCATAACAGCACCTAACAGCTCTAAGCCTTTCTCATTAAGGCAGAGTCCACCAACTTCATTTTGCCACTTGATATTGTTCTATGAACCTCAAACTGGAAAACTGGGAGCCGTCTGTTCCATGTAACTTCTGTTGAACTACMACCCCCACATTTATGGAGAAACCACGTAGGATAAGTGTTTGCGCTTCCCGTGGCTACCCACATCCATTCTCATTCTGGAGGCCAGCTTTTCTGTGGCAGAGGCCATGCCACAGGCAGCAGGTGATGGCTGAATTTGGGTGCTTGGGTTGGTTTCTTCTGCTTCCCTAAAATACTTTTCATATTTGTCCAGGTACGGCGGTCTCTCAGGTAGTAAGTAGTAATGTGTTGAGCTAACCTTCTTCCCATTCTCAATAATGGGCAGGATGCAAGGAACCTTGTTGGCAGACCCTTCACTGCTCTGTCTCTGCAGGGCTTTGCTGCTGACATACTTGGGGTCAGGAGCAAAGCTCTGTGTTGGGGGCATGACCCCATTGAGGTAAGACGGAAGGCTTTTAGGACTTGGGGTTCGGGAGTTACTCCGAGACAAAGGTTCTCTTGGGGGGACTTTGGGAGGCCTGTCTTCATCACTGTAGGTGTTGGAGGTCACTTCTGCGGACCACCTTCTGTAGTCTGGCTTTGCTGGCCGCGGAGGGATAGGAACCCTGGGAGGGACCTCAGGCTTGTCTTCATCTGAGCTAGGAGAAGCTCTGTGTGTGCAGCTCGATATCCGGATGGCTGGCTTGTTAAACGACCCAGCTGGTCCTGAGTGAGACCTCCTTAATCTGCGATGGCTTTGAGGTGGGGGAGGGTTCGGTTCTGGAACAACTCTGCTCTGCTCAGATGGACAGCTAAGATCTGCCACAGAAACAGTTGGGCTGTCAAAATATGCATAGTTGATCTGTCCGCACCCACGGAAGCTTCGCCTGCCGGGACTATCATATTTGAAATCTGAAGGTCCACGGCCGTCTAAAAGCGAGACTGTATCTGAGCTATCTGAGCTGGTTAGATATTCTACCTCACAGTCGGCCTCATCCAGAGACAGGTCTTCAGAGATGGGCAACGGTGGGAGCGGTCGAGAACCCCGATCACACAGCGCTGCACTGGGGAACGGRGGAGGGCAGCTTTGAATGGGTGTGAGTGGAGGTGTGGAAGTGCAGACCCCAGTCACTGAGAGTTTCTTAAAACCACACATAACTTGATCCTCTTCACGCTGTCCYGAGCTTTCACTTGGTGAGATAACGAGAGGGGGCAAGCTTGACTTTGGAGATGGACCACATTCTGCAAAGAAGTGGCTGCTCCCTGGARCAGGCCGAGCAGCACATCCTGAAACAACAAGCGATGCTCATCAGGGCCCGCTCTCCTCACCCTTCACCTGGGAGAGCCCAGGGCCTGAACCCCAGCCCTGCAAGCCAGGGGAACACCTGACTGGTCGCCCGGGACACCCGTGCAACCTCCACAGTATGATTAGAGCCAGGGCGGGGACACACGTGATCTGGTTCAAAGAACAAATTATCTCTGCCATCTCCCTTGGACATGTGCTCGGCATACACCAACTCGTCCCAGGCAAGTTCTGTGACGTGTAMGAACTTTACAGGAGATGAACAGCGTGTAATTTCCACGAGCGCCATGCTATGGCAAGCTTAGGCCACGCAACAACACAAGGCGTGACGGCGTGAGTAGGATGAGGTGAGGGCCTTCCTGCTGGCATATCATGATTGAGTGAATGGACTCACTCGCAATGTGCGCCTGATAAAAAGCTCTTGACACAAATCCAAGGGACATAATGTTCAAATTAAAATACCTGTGCAGTTTTCTAAGTCTGAGACCATGTGACTACTTGCACCTATTGCTTGCATTCAGTACTAGTAATACTGCAAGACATA
>BDUI01020482.1:23793-35411 GCA_002335545.1 Apodemus speciosus
GGAAGCACCCACATGCATCCTGGCTGCATATGCACTCATAAGTTATCCACAGGGCACTCTGTGATAACTTTAAGACACAGAACCCAGAGGCTCTTGTATTTCTTGTAATTGTAACAGTGGTTTATAATGGTTGTCTAGAATATACTCCAGCACTGTGAATGAGTTCCTGGATACTAAAAAGAACACTGATTGTTGTGCCCTTTTCATTCTTTTAAAATGGGAATACCTTTCTTGGGCTGCTCTGTGAGTTAGAAGTTGTCTTATGTAGAGTAGGATATCTAGAAATGTACACGTGAAGTCAACATTTAACAAGCATTTCTGCCTCTGTGCCATTATCCATTATTTTCTATAGAGATTTTTGGGTTTTAGTTTGGTTCCAAGCTCTCATTTGTCAGGCACAGAAGATGGAGCCCAGTGGAGAATCCATAAGAGAGTTGCACTCCATGAGTGTGTGCTTGGCAGCCAAGAAGTACCACAGAAGCTGTTGACCACAGGCTCCACCATCATAGACCCCTCTTCAGTGGGTTGTAGCACAGTGGGTGATTGGCAGTTCTCCTCTCTCCTACCAACCCAAAGAGCTGGAGGAAGTGCTTGCTGACTGTGTTGATCTGAGGTTCTTGTTTCAATGTGGAATTGCCATTTAGTCTTGGATTTTAACAGAGGAACAAGTGCCCCTGTGCCCGAGAAAGCTGCTCAAGTSGTAACTTTGCTAACTTTCATCAGACATGGCTAGCACCTTGAGCTTTTAGAAGGATTCAATTATACCCTTGCAATTTTTCCTGCTTCTGGGTTGTGTATGAGCTTTAGACAGACTACATTGTTTGTAGTTGTTGTTGATACTATTGTTGTTGCAAATTCCCACCCTTTTCCTTTCTTGCCCTTTGCTTTGTGCTAGTTCTAGACCTGTTTGCCTTTAGAACCCTCCTTCCTTMAAATTGTCAGAGCCAAAGGACCAGCACATCTGCTCCAAGGTTGTGTCCTCTGTGTAGGTAAGGGAAACTACACCCACGAAATCTCAACAGCATGTCATGTAAACAAGGCCTGAACAGTGATAATACTAGCTGACATGCCATTGTGGATGGGTGAAATCTTCTGAGTACCACCCCAGATGAAGAATGAGTGCAGGAGGAAGAATGAGTCTTCTCTTGGGATAAGCCCCTTAACTTATGATCCAGTACCAACAGTCAGCCCTAAAACCATGCAGGCAAACCTAAACAGACATGGTGGACTGTGTTTGTCTATATGCATGTGTTCACATAATAGAGAGAGACGTAGGGTTATCTGGGATGAGCTATGAAGAAGAGTGGATTGGATGAATATGATGAAAATAAATATATATTAGATCAGACTTTAAATGCTTTATCCATACCAGCCTCACTCCTCTGTGGTTCTAGCCATGGCTAGTTCTAGCTTGCTGTGGGTGACAGTAGCCTGTGGGTCACAGAAACACTCCATCTCCCTTCGGGCTGACTCTGCAGCTTTCTTGCCTTGGTAACTCTGAGTYGAATGTTGTCAAGTCCATTATGCTCAGCCTCTCTTTCACAGGAATACCGACTTCCATGACTGGGATTCCCCCATATAACATAGTCCTGTTTATTTTATTTTTCTGGTTAAACACTGATTGCTAGATTTCTTATATGAGAGCACAGGACAACTATCCTGATTTTTCTTTTTCTTTCAGGGAATACTGTAACAATTGAAATGAAAGCACACCCTGAGGCTTAGATATAAGATTTAAATCAGACGTGATASTGTGCTATATATATTACCACTGCCTTAGTGATGCCCTGAATCTAGTCAAGCCTTAGCTGGAGAGGTAAAGGCAGACCAGTTTACATGGCAGTTAAGAAGAATGTAGCTGGGGGCTGGAGAGATGGCTGAGAGGTTAAGAGCATTGATTGCTCTTCCAGAGTTCTTGACTTCAATTCCCAGCAACCACATGGTGGCTCACAACCAACTGTAATGAGGTCTGGAGCCCTCTTCTGGCATGCAGGCAGAAAACTGCATACATAATAAAAATAAATCCTAAAAAAATTGCTGAAGCTATGACGCTCTGGTGGGTCCCAAGTATAGGTTTCAGTGAAGCAACATCAATGTATTATATAGATCGCATATGCTCTGCGAGCTCGAAAGTCAGTCCAAAGATTCAGCCGTAAGAGAGTCAGCTAAGAGCGTTACCAGTTGTGAGCGATTTATGTCCATTATAAGTTATTAGTGACCAGTTATTTGATGTTATAACTTAGATGATTTTGATTGACAATTTCAAATAGATAGATCCCTTCAGTTCTCCGTTTGCTCTTTACTGATAGGAAGGTATAAGTAACCCAGAACATGTGCTGGAAGGTAAATCATAAATCTGATAGTTTTAACTTAGGTGTAAACTAGATGTTGTCATTTTATACAGATAAAATGGTATTTTATACGAAGTCTTTTTTATACATTTCCATTGTTCATTTTGTTATTTTTCTGTTGCTAACTTTCATGATGGCATGATTCAATTTTTTATATTTGCATCAAATAAAATTCCATAAGGGCCTTTCTGGCTGCCATTTGTTTTGAATGCTTGAACAAATGAAGAACTTGAATTGTTTCTTTATTCCAGCACACAGTCATTGCGCTGGAACGTTAGCTTTTYGCTTCCAGCTTCTAACACGATGAAGAGAGTCAGGAATGAAAGCCTAAGCAATTCTGAATTTAGAAGTGTTGCAAACCAAGCACCCCTGCCGCTTGGAGCTCCTTGTAGAACAAGGTGAAATGAGGCCAGCAGAGACCAGTCAGTGTCTGAGAGTTCCTGCCGGCTGTGGGATGACCCCTCACACACCACTTCCCCATCTGGCTCGTTCATTCCTTCYGTAGCCAAGGCTAGGCGATCGGGAGTGTGATAAGAGTCATTGATGCTTAACTCAAACACCATGCCAAGATTGTTGAAGAAATACTATTTGTAAATCTGAACTGAGAGTTCTTTTAGGCCTAAATTCTGATTCCCTTGAACCACATGTGTGGTATGGTGATCCAGCTTTAGCTAGTTAATACCAAATTTGTCACTTTCTTTGTGGATTTTGGACAAGGGTAGAAATAAGAAAAAGTGTGCGTGCGTGTGTACACATATTCATACAGTTTCGGATGTTTATTTTGATAAAAGTGGTTCATTTCTCATAAAGAGAAAGCTTTTGCAGGATGCCTCGGTGATCTGACTTGCAGTCCTCTGGTGAAGTGAGGAGAAGCGGTAGGGATCCCTTGGCAGGAGTCCCCTCGTACTGGGGAGTCTTCAGGAGGTGTTGAAGACCAGAGTGGTGGTGAAGGGGCCACACCAGCTGTTAGGTTCTGTGCACTAAAGCTCTGGGGGTGAATGTGGTAGCTTCCGGCGCGCCCCGGGAAGCAGCGTGCAGCCTGGAGCAGGACAGTCGGTTTCCGGAGGAGAGCGGGAAGCTGTACTTTCCTTTGGGCGCTGACTTTAGGGAGGCCCATAAACGTGATGGAGGCTAAGACATTGGTTTTAGAGGTCAAGTGAGTACCAGGTGCTTTGACTAAACTAGGAAGCAAAACATAGGCATTAACTATAATTAATATAAATTATGTGGCGATCTAGATCTTTCCATTCTAAGCTGACACGCTATCACTGAGCYTCATTTTACTTCAGATGTGCGCTGGGCGTTTCCGTAGCACTTGTAAAATGCYGAAGAATAAAWCCATGTGCCATTAACTCTTTCCTTTCTTTTTTCAGCTTAACACATTTAGAAATGAAGAACTTGAATTGTTTCTTTATTAGGCAGTGTGAGATCTAGCAGCTGATGCACAYGCTGTCTTTATGGGTGTAATTAGTGTTTGTCTCTAACAGTGACTTTATTTTTGTGATCTTACTACTTTAAAAAAGTAAGGATGGAAAATTTTCATTTACAATAAAATTAGAAAACTTTTGCCCTATGAATGTGACTCATAACTGAAGTTGGTTCAGAATTTCATTAACTGTGTCTTCCTTTCTTCTAAATAAAATCTGTCCTGAACCCGGTAAGAGGAGACGGCTGAGAGAAGCCTGCAAGCATCTGTGCGCACAGCCTCTCCTCAGCCCACTTGACTCCGTGTACCGCCATTTGCTCTCCCTTCCTCACACTTAACAGGGACTGTGGGGATTTTACAACTGAAGAGAAGCAGAGTTGTGGTCCCTGCTGTGTGGAAAGTGACAGGGTTGCTCTACACTCCAGCTGTAAGGGCTGCTCTCAGTTCTTCCAAGCTCTAGAAACCTTACATGGAAGAAAGGAAAGAACTGTGTGGAAAGAAAGGCCTAGAACAAGTCAGTCATGGCTGCACTGCCTGCCAGAGCAGAGGGAGCCGCATGTCAGCAAAGATCCAGTTAGCAGACCGCGCTCCGCAGCGGGACACTGTGACAGTTAGCAGACTGCGCTCCGCAGCGGGACACTGTGATTACAATTTTGGTGAAAAACTCAAAATTCTTACCACACTTCAAAATGCTGACAGCTTACAAAGGCTTCTTCTTCTTCTTCTTCTTTTTTTTTTTAAAGTAATGTTCTCCATTTTAAGAAAAAAATATATAAATAGAGAATTAATTCTGTTCCTTGTTCTCAAATGGCTGCCAATTGTGTGTCTTGATGATGTTGGTTTTACTGTTTACTGTTTACGTACCAGAGAAGTCTGTTTTTATGCTTAGAAACACATGTAGCACCAGATCTCCACAGCCTGGGTTTGATAAAGTTAGAAGACTGGAGAACTGATTTCTGGAGTAAGACATTATCCTTAAAGTATTTGATGTTTTAGTTTATATCCCCTTTTATTTGACTTAATTGTCAGTTAATGTGCAGAATGCTTTATAATGACACAAGGAAGTCAGTTTCAGGATAGGATTTGAGATTTCTAGAGTTGTCATCCTGATTACTGATTTAGTAACAAACTTGAATACACTTTATCTACTGCTGCACTGAGCTTGGGTACCATGGGTGGTGGTACTGGGTCCTGATGGCAGCAGCCCATGCTGGACTTCAAGGGAAACAAGTTCTTTACTAAATGTGAATGTGAAGCACTGTGCGCACACTGGAGGAGGAGGGAAGCCATCCCTGGGCGTGCAGAGAGCAGAGGTGCCTGTGCATAGTCGTGCCTCCAAGGATGTGTGCTAGCTGAAAGGCTGTGTATGCGGTTCTGGGTACCAGCTTAATACATTTACTCACTATAAATTCTAAGCTAATGATTGCACCAAACTAGCTTAGTTACACACACACTCACACTCTCATACACACACACACTCACACACACTCACTTTGTACAGTTACATGTTAAATTTGGAAGTATAAATATTTTTTATGTACTAATGACTCCTAAATTTGTTCAATGTGTTGTTTGTATATCTAGGCGTTCAGACATTGAATTCAAATGTCTCTATTCCTCCCCTCAAACTGTCTTTTAAAAATACAATATTTTTATTCTTTGAGAGTTTCTTTCTTTCTTTTTTTTTTTTTCAAGACAGGGTTTCTCAGTGTAGCCCTGGCTATCCTGGAACTCACTCTGTAGACCAGGCTGGCCTTGAACTCAGAAACCTGCCTGCCTCTGCCTCCCAAGTGCTGGGATTAAAGGCGTGCGCCACCACTGCCNTGTAGACCAGGCTGGCCTTGAACTCAGAAACCTGCCTGCCTCTGCCTCCCAAGTGCTGGGATTAAAGGCGTGCGCCACCACTGCCTGGCTCTTTGAGCRTTTCATATGCTTTACTTTTTAAAACGTTTTTTGAGATTACAGCATAGTCACTTCATCTCCCCCTTTCCAACTCCTCCTGCATGCACTTCCTTTTGTTCTCTCAAGTTCATGGCCTCATTATTACTGTTTCTATTATTGTTATCATCATCATCATCATCATTACTGTTACTCATTCACTTTGCATCCCACCTGTAGTTCCCCCTCCGCCTTATCAGTCTTTCCCTGCTTCCATTTAAAAATTAAAAAAAACAAACTTTTTATTGATTCTTTGTGAGTTTCACATCATGTACCCCTGTTCCGCTCACCTCCCCCTCCCCTTCTATCCATGCTTTGCTCTTGGAACCCCTCTACCTCTACCCAAAATAAAACACACACACACACACACACACACACACACACACACACACACACACACACACACCAAAAAACCCCAAAGTGCAGGAAACATCTCATCGTGGAAGCTGCCGTCCTGCACGTGTGCATATCCCTCCGCGCACACGCCTTCACTTGCAGATGTTCACCGCAGTGCCATGGGTCTGGTTTGAGATCTCTGGCTGCTGTGACGCCATCAGTGTTGAGTCCTCTTAGGACTTTTCCTGATTATCGTATTGTCGCCCTGTGTCATGGAGGTCCTGCACCTTTGGACGGGCAGGACTGGCCCTTTCACAAATGCCAACCTTTCCCAGAAGATAGAAATATTGGTTTCGGTCAACCCTGGATTTGGGCCTGGGAGGTAGCTGAGCGGTTAGTGTGCCAGCTCTCCCTCACCCTCACCACCAGGGCGAGCTCTCCAGCACTGCTCAGGCTCGGCCACCCAATGCTGCCATGGGCAGGAGGCAGGGTCAGCCCTCCTGCTCTCATGTCCTCTGGGTCACCTCTCCAGCACCCACACCTCCAGAGCCAGCCCCACTGTGCTGTCCAGTCAAGGTGTGAGGCCAGCTCTCCCACGTGCTGCAGCCTGGGACGGTCTGGGCCAGCGCTCCTGCTCGCGCATCCTCTTGGCTCTCCTGTATGCTAGCCATCAGTGCCCAGACAAGGAGCAGCACGGCCTTTTTTAAAAAAAATTAATTGTCGTATCCATTCATATTTAGTTTTAAGTAGGGGCCTGTTCATAGGAATGCAAAGCTTTTCCTGTGCTCCTAATTTATTGCCAAGGCTCAGACCAAATATTTAAGAATCTCTTGGGGCTGGAGAGATGGCTCAGCAGGGGGTAAGAGCTCTGACTGCTCTTCCGAAGGTCCTGAGTTCAATTCCCAGCAACCACATGGTGGCTCACAACCATCTGTAATGGGATTTGACTCCCTCTTCTGGTGTGTCTGAAGACAGCTATAGTGTACTTACATATAATAATAAATAAATATTAAAAAAAACACTTCAGGTTTAGGTTAAAAAAAAAAGAATCTCTTAAACTCTGCCAGTGAATGAATGAAGAGAGCACAACTACTATACCCGAGGCCTGAGCTGTTGGAAGTTGAGCTTAAAATCCTCACGTGTGGGATGAGAAATTAGTAATTAACACCACCAGGGCTTCTGCGGAGGCAGGAGATGGAGAAGGGAAGGGGAAGGATTTGGAGCAGTCAGAGCAGTGACCAAAGAGGTCTAGAGTGAGAACAGGTCAGTCAGTGGTTTCCTTTTAAGTCAAAAATGTACTTGAAATTCCTACTTTTAGGATTTGAATTAATATATTTCCAGAGAATAYTTTTTGTTTTCCTTAAAGTAACCAAGAAGAAATTACAGAGAAGATGAGATTTGAACCAGGTAGCTGAATAAGTGGAAAAGAAGACGGATTTTCAGTATCAGAAATGAGTCGGTCTCATGAGACCYGCCAAAGCCATGACTGCAGTTGACCAGGCACATTGACAGCAACTGCGGTTTGGGGTGGTGCTTGAGTTAGTTTATTTCAGTTTAGAGAATGGTAAGCATGGATAAAGGGACTTGATTGGAATTCCTTTTGGTAGCAGAACCATTTTTCTTTCCCAGAGCCTTTGGGTATAATGGAAGATCTGAATAGAAGTATTAAGTAGGGCTAATGTGGAGAGTGAGAGACAAGAAGGACTCAGAAGAGACTGCTCTGAAGAGAAACGGGGCAGAAGTATCCTAGGAAGAACACCAGAGTGCTGAATAAGTGAGAGAGATCTCAGATGTGTTAGGAGAATGGCAGAATCCAGCCTCCAAGGAGACAGAAGGCCTGGCTGGCAAAGGCAGCAGTTGTCTGTTAGCGAGCGCTTTCCTGAGGAGGACTCTTTCCCCATTCTCAGCACCCTTTATTAGCCTGGYGTCCATGTGTAGGGTTGCAGCCTCGTTGGCTTCCTTACCTGCTTCGCATGCCTGTAGGCCTTGTGGATGTTATGAGGAGACACTGTCTTACGGTCTTCCTGATCCTCTGGTTCTTGCGGTCTCTCTGGCCTGTCTTCTGTAATGTTCCCTGAGCCTTAGGGGGCGGAGTGTTCCATAGCTGTGTCTAATGGATCTGGGCTCCACGGCCCTGCCTGCCTTCTGATTGCTTGTGCTTTCCTGTAGAGGACTCCATGGGTTGCAGAGACGTTTCCTTGATGAAGTGACTATACTTACCTGTGGGTATAAGGATATAAATGTTTAGAGTGTTAGAATATTTAAGGATTAAGGTGATTTAGGAAAGTGGTGGTTGTAGGTTTTCTCCAAATGATCAGCYCTGAAAACATACRTGCAAGGAACAGACCCTGTTCCTTGCTGTAGGTTACAAGACCCTGGATGTCTTGTTTCCACACTTACTGACTCTCTAAAATGTAGGTATTTATTTTTCACAACCTACTTTAATAAAGGTTCCACCTCCCTCCCTTCTAGCTCACCACCACCAGAGGTAGTGGAAAAGAAAGGTTGTTAGGATATGGGGTGGGGAGTGGACCTGTTTAGAAACAGTTGTTTGGGGGAAGTTCCAAACATCCTTGTTCTTAGTSCAGTCTACTAGCAAGCAGCAAACACGACCAGCAAGGGCAGTTCAACCCAGAGGAAGCCTCGAGGCTCGCCAGCTGGGCCAAGTCTGCTGAAGTGGCAAGAACCTGCCGGAACCTCGCAAGAGTTTCCATGATGTCATCAYGTGAAGCTCAGCAACACAGTGTAAGGCGGTGACCCAACACATGTGTCATCAGTGAAGACTAGAGAGGTGGAGCAAAGCGGACCAATGTCCACTGTCACTGTGAAATTATTTACATTCTTCCTAAATATCATGTGTACTTTAACATGTCTGCTGAAGCAAAACATTCTTTCACCTGTGTCAGCTTCAGAAAACATTAACTTCTTTGCTTTAGCAAAACATTCTTTTACCTGTCTGCCCCAGGAAAGCAATCATTGTAACCTGAGTCTCCAAAGAAACCAGAAATTTCCACTTTACTAACGTGATTTAAAAGCCTCCCAATTTTACCCTGATGCTCCCAGCTCCATGATGTAATGGGAAGGGTTTGTCTAATGTCATGAATGTGACATACTGATCCTTTGACCACTACGTGTAGCACTGCCACACTTGAACTGGAGTGCCCAGCAGAAGCTCGCTCCGTGAACTGCTCTGGTGCAGCTGTTAGGTCCAGTGAGCTGTGCACCCTTTCCTGTCCTTAGATAGATGGTCTCTGTTTCCTCCTCCCATTACCAGCCGGCTGTTGTGTCTGATTTTGTGACTTACTCTTCAGGATCTGTGCCACAGTCTGTTCGTTCCTCATCATGCCTTCCTTTAGCCCTTGCTGCCTGAACCCTTGGACTTTACTGTGGCTTGCGTATGACCTCTGGAGTTCCGGCAGCAAAGCCATTAGTAAGGCAGCCAGTCTCAACCTTGATTTTATTCCCCAGGATTAGAACTGATTGCTTGTTCCTAATCTAATATTGGTAAAGCCTTTAGAGTTTTAGAACTAATTGTCACTTAAACATTCTTATTTGGCTTGTGAGAGCACACTCTGTGTCTCTTTGCTTCATTCTCCATAATCACCTTGTACAATGTGGCCAGGCCTGCTCCTCCCTCCCTCCCTCCCTCCCTCCCTCCCTCCCGGTGTGTATATTTTGATCCTGCTGTCTGGGCCTCCACTTGTGCCCCTCCCTGTTCTTCCTTTTCCTTTCTTTCATCTTTTCTTTGTCTTAAGGAAAAATTGAAGTCATTGGAAACACCTTTATAGCCCTCGTATTCCATGATTCCTAGGTAATGTTTGAGCTTTTCATTTCATATTTAAATACAGACCTGGGCACACCAACCACTGACTAATTCTGGTCTTCCGGTGTGAATGGTTACAGGTCACTTTCTTTTAAACAACGCAGTGTTAAACTGAAAAGTGCTTACTGAGTTCTACACTGTGACTTAGGGTTCTTTTAAACAACGCAGTATTAAACTGAGAAGTGCTTACTGAGTTCTACACTGTGACTTAGGGTTCTTTTAAACAATGCAGTGTTAAACTGAGAAGTGCTTACTGAGTTCTACACTGTGACTTAGGGTTCTTTTAAACAACGCAGTGTTAAACTGAAAAGTGCTTACTGAATTCTACATTGTGACTTAGGGTTCTTTTAAACATCTTGCCATGTGTCTGAAAAATGGAGTGAGGCATTGTGAAGATGCTGGTGAAAAGGCTCTCCTTACTCAAATCCTTTGGGATTTGTATAACCCAAGACTACCTGTGAGTTATAAGGAAAGCAAGTTTAATTAAAATGTCACTTTATCCAGATGTAATTATCTGTTTCAGACTGTGTGGGATTATTTGAGGTAACTTTTACTGAGACACTGGAGGGCACTGTTACAGTGTTCCCTAGCAAGCAATGAATGGGATGAATTTGGCAGGGCTGTTTGCGGAGTTCTGACTGAAAATGCCAAGCCTGTAGAGATGCTGGGGCATGTCTTGTGACGGTGTGCTGGGGGTAGCATCCTGCAGCCAGCCCTGCATGCTGTCAGAGTGCTCTTCAGTAAGGCCTCGTGATTATACACCAGTCAGGGATTGCCAGCCCATAAAAACAATGAGCCTTGGTGTGTCAAGTATTTGCCTGTGCTCTCTTGCATGCCCTAGCTCGTGAGTCAGGGCATACCTGTTAGCTCCACTATGGGCTGTACATATCAGTCAGCGACAGCACTGGTGGCCCGGKGCCACCCTCTGGCCCACCTTGCACCACGTAGACCTGGAYGTGACTTCTCACAGTTCAAGAGCCAGCCAACGTCAGGAGTTTATTACCTATAGTTCTGCCTGGCCTTGTGCTTTCATTCTGTAGGTTAGTTCTTCAGGAGGTGTTAGGAGTTTTACAAGTCTGGAACATAGTTTGGATTTGCTAACATCTTTCTCTCCAGTATTCACTTTTGCAGAGTTGCTTAAACCTTTGTGACCCTCAGTGTCTTCTTTGAGATGAGGAACTGAGCTGTACAAACAACTGGGCTCTCTCTCTCTCTCTTTCTTTCTTTGTAGCTTTTTAAAATGTACATGCTCAATATCTTCCATTTGAAAATGATTTATTTTTATAAAATGTTTGGCGGAATTTACCTTCTTAACTATTTAAAAACACATAATTCTTTGGCATTAAGTATATTCATTTAATGTATCCAACCTCGGCCTCTCTTCAGGCATGTAGTTTGAAGAGCCTGAGTGCAGTCATCTTCTACTGGTACGTGATGAATAMCCACGAGRGRATAAAAGGATGTGCCCACCTCACTGTCTGCAGYTCTGGAGCCTACGTGTGTCTGTGTRACTGGAGCTGCTTTTCTTTACAGCGCTTGGGTTCAGTCAGATATACTTACYGGGAGGAATCAGCTTTTAGCAGGATAGGACGCATATTCCTGCTTTCGTGCTGGCCATCACAAGGAGCTGATCGTGGTTTTAGGAGACCAACATTACCGCTGACCTCTTTAAGGACAACAGAAGTCTCTCTCTCCTCAGGGTCTTTAGCACATACTCTAGAGAGCAGCTCAGTCCTGCCTAGGG
>BDUI01020483.1:20416-37354 GCA_002335545.1 Apodemus speciosus
CGCCCAGCCCTTGGCCACATTCCTGACGCCATGTTAGCCATGTTAGAGCCTTGGTATGACCTGTGAGGCCAGTGAGACCTCAGAAAGGCAACGGGGGAGGGAGTCACCGCTGGCCAGTTCGTGAGCTGAGGGGAGAAGCCAGGCCTCCTCACTATGGTTGTAGCACTCTGTCTAATCGTTACTCAAAACAGAAATTTAAATCCACGGTGACTTACGAGGCAGASGGGATCTGATTCATGGAGCAGTGCCGTCCTTTCCACCGTAGACTCCTTTGTCTTTCTCTGAGTGAAAAATTGTCAGAGGATTAAATCCTCTTTGAGAGCCACAGAAAGAGAGAAAAAAATTGGCCGAGTGTGTAAATAACGTCTCCTGGGAAGCTCATATTTTTGGAGCTGTTTGCTATTCATGTCTGTTTGGCATCATTGTGTCTTAAGTGTTTACTTGGGCTTCTGGCATTTTGCTTTTCTAAGGACGCTTGGAGTCCATGCCAGAGGAGCCTGGCAGCCATTGTCTCAGCCGTGGCTCATTAAGGTCAACGCTATTTAAGATTCTGTGGTCCGGGCCTAGGGTGGGAGAGCCGTCACAGAGGCAAGGCTTCTAAACACTTMCTTCAGATGCAAGCCAAGGTTGTTTGTAGAGCAGGCGGGCTCCTTTGTAGATTCAGAGAGGCCCACAGGCCTCTGTCATGCTCAGTGTGGACCCTCAGTGTAGCCCCCAGGGTGGGCAGTGAGGTTTCTGTGGAGTCTACACTAGGAGGGTACACAGTCTGGTCTTGATCATGGTTCAAACAGATGAGCCCTGTGATTGGCAATGATTCCCAACCTATGAGACTGGAAGCCTGGTCAGCCATCTTGTGTCAGCCATCTTGTGTCAGCCATCTTGTGTCAGCCATCTTGTGTCCAGCAATGGGATTTGCTGGTTTGCGAAGTCTGCTGGAAGCCCTGGAGGGTCYGCCTGATCCTGGTCTGATTCTTAGATGGCTTCCTGATTTTCACTTCTGTCTTCTTTCTCTGATGCATCTGCAGCACAAAGGTGAAAGTCTGAGCCATCAYGAATCTTTGGGAAAGGGATATTGGTCTTGGAAAAGGTTGTCTAAATGGTGCTTTGGAAGGTGAAATGGTGCTCCAAAGGGAGGGCCTGGCGCTTCRGATATGCACATTCTGTGGACACTGGCTGCTTCTTCTGTCCTGGAATGGGATGAATATTTCAGTCTTTTATTAGAGGTGGTTTCTAGTGTCTCCTTCCTTAGGTCTTCAGTAATTGGTATGTCAATATGCCAARCTTTTCCATTTATCCTGGTTAATGCAAAGTGATACTGCATGATTTCTTCTGAAAAAAGAAGAGAAATTATTATTTTTTTTTTAAAAATCGTGTGTACAGGACATGCAAGTGTGCTTCTTCTGGGTGTGCATGCGACGGTCAGAGGGCAGCTCTTGGAAGTTTCTCCTTCTGTCGTGTGGATTCCAGGGATGATCACGGGCTGTCAAGCCACCTCACAAGCACCTAATGCATGCAGCATCCTTTCTTTAATTTGCATTTCTTTGACTGTCTTTGGAGAGGTCTTCTCTCCTGGCCTTTGGCCATCACAGGAAATTGTCTGCCTCTAATGGATACCGATAGCGTTACCTTCTAGAATAGCCAAAAGTAAGTTGTCTCTTCCATGTAAAGTAAGTTGTACCTTCCATATTTCTACTTCTCGGGGCTTAAAAACACATGGGCTTTCCAGAGAGCGTCTGTGAGTTAGAATCGCAGTGTCAAAAAAGCCTTCTTAGGCAGGGGATTCAGCTCGGTGTACTCCTCATTCATTTTAATAAAACGTGGAGTGAGGCTCCTGTCYTACCTCTCGGCCCTGTCYGGCTGAGGATGGGTCTCTTCATTCCCCCCTGGAGTTTTCTGTACTTGAGTGGGTGGGTTTCTCCGGGGCCACCAAGAGTTTGAAGAGGAGAAAACACTGAGTGAAGGGATGCTTAATAGCCTGGTCAGTCACAGGGTTGTACCTTGCCTGCAGTTCTGAGTATTTACCACGAGAGGGCACTCTCGTCACTCTTAAAGGAATACTTTTGGGACAAACTGGGATTTTTGTTTYAGCTCAAGTCCCCAAAGTGGGGTGCATTTTAAGAACCATCTCTGCACCCTAGCTCCTGCTGTGAAGGAATTCCAGGAACATAAGGACAGTCCCCAGCACACTCAGGCTGGACACGTGGGTGATACCTAAGAGAGTTGTACGTTGTTAGGCACATTTTTGTTTAAGTTTCCCTGATGGAAGTACTCCTGCAGTACTCCTTGGACAAGCTGTCCATCCAGCCTGCTCCTTCTGCTGACCACATTCCTGGCTTAGAATCCTCAGAGAGTACTCCCCTGAGGTATGACAGGAAGGAGGGTGTCACTTTGTTCTCTGGCGGGGAGACTGAGGGAAGGGGTCGGTGTGAGTCACCTGACTGGAGAGTTTCCATGGGGTCAGGATTTAAGATTACCCGCTTGAACAGTGATAGTTTAGTAAAACCACCTGTGGTGGTTTGTGTATGCTTGGCTCAGGGAGTGGCACTATTAGAGGGTGTGGCCTTGTTGGAGTAGGCGTGTCACTGTGGGTGTGGCCTTAAGACCCTCACCYTAGCAGCCTTCAGGTGAGGATGTAGAACTCTCAGCTCCTTCTCCTGCACCATGCCTRCCTGGATGCTGCCATGCTCCCGCCTCGATGACACTGGACTGAGCCTCTGAACCTGCAAGCCAGCCCCAACGGAATGTCATCCTTATAAGAGTTGCCTTGGTGATGGTGACTGTTCACTGCAGTAAGACCCTAAGACACCACACATTTGATTTCAGGGCTTTTGGGTCACCTGTCGCATTGGCATCGGACAGTCGGCGCTTGCGGAGGCAGAAGTTGCTTCTGGGTTTGCATCTCTTTACTGAAACCCGAGCGTTTACACCCCTGGCCCGGCTCCCCCCTTGACTCCTGTGATGTTTGACATGAGCTCTGACTGTTTGTGTGTCTGGGGGAGTAGGGAATACCCTCCCCTCTGGAAAGGATGGTGTCCGTTTGTCCCTGCTAACCCACACAGCTGTCRGTAGCGCTGTTGCAGTWCCAGGCGGGGCAGTGGTAGCTCTGTGGTGGCCCTCAGGGAAGCTACTTATCTCCTGCACCTTCGAACCCAAAGGCCCACAGAAGAACACGGGGGACTCGCTGAGGAAYACCCCACTCCTTGGAGTYGAGACTACTACACCCACCACCACTGCCTAATAATTTATAGAGCTACGATAGTCAGTACATTGCCCCTGATTTTTGTTTTTAATAAATTTTATATTTTAGAGTCATTGTGGGTTTACARACAAGTTATATTTGCCTGTAATTCCCCCAGTAGCTGCTTCTACTTCTAATGTCTTSCATTTATGCATCACATTTGTTATACTGAGTGACCCTTCCCTGACTCGCTATTGACRTCATTGGCAATACTTAGACTCCAATTTCCAGACTTCATTCGGATTGCTTAGTTTCTGTCCCAGGACCCGTCCAGGGCGCCGCGTACCCGCCATTAGCGCTTTCAGACTTGGCTTGCTTTGGATGACCTTGACAGTTCTGTGCAGGGCTGGTCGGGCATTTTGGAGACTATTTCTCCATTGGGGTTTGTCGGAGACTTTTCTCGTGAGTAGACGGGGAAATGGATTYTTGAGAGGAAGATTGTAGAGCAGAAACGACCTCTGATCGCATCCTATCTGATCTCCGTTATTGGTGTGATTTTCCATTTCTGGGATCACCTTTGTCACCCGCCCGAGGACACGCATATCCCTCCTCCCCCTGGAAAGTTCCTGCCTCCCACGTGATACCTTTTTGTGCTGTTCCCCCTGGAAATGAAGAGCTGCCCCTTCTGCACAGACTCTTTGGCTTTTCACTGCTTGGTAAACCTTGTCTTTCCCTCCCTCACCTCTTTTCCTAGCTGATTTTTTATGCCAATTAATGTGGACTCACAGAGGTTCAGTCCGTATTTTAGCTTTTCCTATGTCCGGCTTGGGCCTCTGGGAGGTCAGGCTGTTGTCCCCCATGTCCCTTGGGTGGTTTATTTTTCTCTGAACACTCAGTTTCTGTATACAGGAGAGTTCAGCTTTATGCTGTATGTTCCCTGGTCTGAGAGCCCTAGACCCTTTCCCTGGAGGAGGATGCCGGGAAGCTGGAGCCCGGCCATGCTGGACGCTTCCTTGTTCTCAGCTGACCAGATAAGGCAGCAGACCTGTGCCCCAGTCTAAATGCATCTGCATGGCGGTTGGTAGGTGTGTTCACACAAGTGGGAGGGCAGTCTGAGTTCCTACCGATGCCTCCCACTCATCCAACAGCACCACAGGCCAGCCTGGTCATCGTCCTGGCATGTCTGTAACCTTCTGTTCCTGGTGCAATAGCCACCTCCTGTCTCTGTCACAGGCCTGCCCAGTTGTTTGGGGTCACACATTTAGCAGCACCCAGGTTGAGAGCGTGCCCTTATGGAAACAGCTTCACCCACCGGCACCCGGCGTTCAGCACAGCTCCTGCTGTGTCTGGCCTTGCGGACCGGTCCTTCCGCAGTCCTGTGGGAGCATGTCTCCCTGTTAGCCACTTCAGTCACAGCCGCCTCATCCACCGCAACACGGTCAGATTGTTCCATTCTTCAGTTCACCTGGCCTTAGAAGTTCTCGTTAAAAGTTGAAACCATATTTTTAAGTTTACATATGTTCACGCTCACTCTTTGTGCTGCCCCCACCACACACACACACACACACAAGTCTTCCTTTGTGTTGTACAGCCCAGGCTGGCTTTCAACTCATTGCAGTCCTCCTGTTTCAACCTCCCTTCTGCTGGGATTGCATTGCCAGCATGACTGGCTTGGGCTATACATTTCAGTGGGTCTTGACACTCAGACAACGCCGCGCGTCTTTCTTGACTCCTGTAAGGCATGCCAAGAAGCGACACCATCTGTGCCTCTCAGACTGGCTTCCTTTCTGGTAATGAKCGTCTAAGCTTTACCTGTGTCTTCTCGCGCCTCGATGGCTCTTTCCCCTCTGTTGCCGAAGAGCGTCCACTTGCATGCCCCAGTTTGCTGACCTGGTGTCCTACCTAACGACATCTGGCTTGCTTATGATTCTAATGCCTTCAAAGGAAGGTGCGGTGCTGTCGTCTGTGTGCGTTTGTTTTGTTTTTGAGTGTGTGTGTGTGTGTGTAGCTCTCGAAGCTGGGCAGACACCTAGAGGTGAGGCTGTCTTGGAAGAGGCTGCCTGTGGACTTACCTGTCCCCTCCATTCCCCCCCTTCCCACCAGTGGCAGACCTCACTTCCTGTTGCTTCTTCTCTGGCCAGCCCTCAGTGCTTGCAGGTTTTGGGGACCCAGGCACTCCAGCGTTGTGGAATTAGAATCCCACTGAGTTTGAGGTCGAGGCTTCCTCATGACAAAGAATGCTGAAGCCCTCTCTGCACTTGTTTGCCGTTGTTCACGGTCTTCGGGACCATTTCTGCCTAGACCTTTGGATTGTTCTTGTGATTTTTAATCTTTAAGGTTTACAAGCTGTTTATACACAGTTCTTTGTCCCACACTTACCTGTAAATGTTTTTTCTCCATCTGCAGCTGGCCCTCCCCGTCTGTGGCTGGCCCTCCCTGTCCGTGGCTGGTCTTCCTGCTGTCTGTGCCTTGTCCTCCCAGTCTGTGGCTGGTCCTCCCTGTCTGTGGCTGGTCCTCCCTGTCTGTGGCTGGTCCTCCCTGTCTGTGGCTGGTCCTCCCTGTCTGTGGCTGGTCCNGTCTGTGGCTGGTCCTCCCTGTCTGTGGCTGGTCCTCCCTGTCTGTGGCTGGTCCTCCCTGTCCGTGGTTGGTCCTCCCGACTGAGGCTGGTCCTCCCCATCTGTGACAGGTCTCCTCACTTTTCTTTTGAAACAGGCTCTCACTATGTAACCCTGGCTGGAGCTTGCTATGTAAACCAAGCTGGCCTTGAACTCACAGAGATTTGCTTCCCGGTCCCCCAGGACACTGGGATTAAAGGCCTGTGCCACCATACCTGCTGGCCTTTTTATTCTTCTTGTGTCTCTTACAGCACGTCAAGCTTGAGTCAGAGAAGTTGCCTGGCCTGGGGAAGAACTATATTGTGCACTTACAGATGGTTGAGAGTTTTATAAAATCCAGCCTGCCCGTCTTTCCCTTCATCACCCTTTGTTTGGTATTGTACAGAAAAATTCACTGCCACTCGAGTCCACCCACACCCTACCCCCTTTCCCCTAAAGTTGTCCTTATGTTGTTCCTGGGGGCTTATGATCCAGTTTGAATTCATTTCTGTGACATTTGGTCCTGTGTTTCATGTCCCAGGCTCCCTCTTTTCCTATACAAGTGTCCTTTGAAAAGACCTTTTGAAAAATGCTATCATTTCTTCTCAGATGGCCATGATCTCCCTCGCAGAAGTCAGAAGTGTGACTGTCCCCATAGGCTCCTGTGGCCCCAGTGGCCTGTGTGTCTATTCTGTTCTCAGTACCATACTGTTTTGAGGACTGTAGCTTCTTTGTAAGTTTTAAAATTGAGTGTGGGGGTTGGTGAGATTGCTCAGCAGTTAAGAGCCCTGGCTGCTCTTCTGGAGGTCATGAGTTCAAATCCCAGCAACCACATGGTGGCTCACAACCACACATAATGAGAAACAAATACAATCGAGTGTGGAGCGGGTGGTGGGGTGGATGGGCTGTCACTTTTACTTATTGGGTGTGTTTCTCCCGAGGACTGCTGACTCCTCTGGGACTTTGCCACAGCCATGGTTTTAAGTTTTTCAACTACATAAAATCAAAAGAGTACCTCCTTCCCCCATAGTTAAAGACCTGCCGAAACCTCTCTACCAATGGGAGGAGGTGGAGCTTAGCGGGGAATCTGTGGAGGTGGCCCACAGCCAGTCAGCACACAATCGGCACACAGCCTCCGGCAGGAGTAAGCAGGAATGCATGTCAGTTTAGAGAAACTACTCACAGGGAGGYCTCTTGGTCTGTTTCCGCTGGAGAGCAGACAGTTCATGTTTGTGTGGTGGTGGTGGTGGGGCTGGTGTCTGAGTTCTTACGTTGACATCAGAGGCTCCCAATGACCCCAGCTTCTCTAGTCACGACACACGCACAGAATCCCAGAATGAAGCTGGCTTTCAGTGGGAATGTGCCGACAGCCCTCATGGCATCTAGGTGGCTCGCTGGCTGGCATCTTGGGCTCCTCAGCGTGCCCGGTAGCTCTATTCCCACCCTTTAGCTTCCCAACCCTCAGGCAAGGCCTCCCTGACTTGACTTCTATGCCTGCAGTGTGCAAGGCAGGTCAGAGGCTGCTGCACCCTGGCCAGCCTGCGACAGATGCTTAGGAAGGATTTTTTCCCCACCCTTCCTTTCTTCTTCATTAAGCCCCTCCCCCATTCTCTAAAGTTGTCAAGCGGAATCCTCTGTTGGACACAGTCCCCTCATTACTGTAGAAGACGACTGCAGCTGTGTCCTCTGTCACCAGGGTCCAGTAATGGAAAGGCCCACACACGCCCTACGGTTCTTGGCAACCAGGAAGTACCTGGTAACTGGTTTCCACTAACATCTGATGGTAGGCCTCACTGAACCCGGAGTGCTGCATAGGACACACCCCTCTATGGTTAATCTTCTGAACAACCAGTAGGAAGCAGCCCCCCAGCTGTGTGTGGGGGTGCTGGTGTCCCAGGGTGTGGCCCAGAGATGAAGCTGTCGTGGGGGCAGATTCTGGAACGCTTTGCTGCCCCCTTGCTGGGCAAGGTTTTTGGCGCTGTGCCAGGCGGTTGTGCTTAGTTGGAGCAGTGTCTGTGAGGATGGAGGGGGAGGCAGCTCCCCTACCCACTCCTGACAGTAGAATGTGAGAGTAGGAAAGGAGACAGAGCACGGGGCAGTCTGAGGCAGTGTGCGGGCTCCTGCGTGATGGCAGTAGAGGCTGACCTGCCTCTGAGCTATGGGCAGTGCCTGGACTCAGTCTCCCTGGCTTCACTCATGTGCAGCCTTCTGTTACCATTGGACAAACCTCCTATTTTTACTCCTTTCGGAATATCAGACAATGTGCTACAAACCACTTCAGCTCCTTGGGTCCTTTCTCGAGCTCCCCCATTGGGGACCCTGTGCTCAGTTCAATGGCTGGTTGAGAGTGTCCCCCTCTGTATTTGTCATGCACTAGCAGAGCCTCCCAGGTGACAGCTATGTCCGGCTCCAGTCAGCAAGCACTTGTGGGCATCCATGATAGTGTCTGGGTTTTGTAACCGTATACGGGATGGATCCCTAGGCGGGGCAGTCTCTGGATGGTCTTTCCCTCAGACTCTGCTCCACACCCTTTAATGTTTTACCTGGAACCTCAGTGTGACTCCTTAGTTTTGGTTCGTAACCAATAGCGCTATAGCAGGTCCATGCGCTCTCTCCTTACCACTGCTGGGAGCAGCTGGCCTTCAGGCTCCAGGTCTCTCCGCCTCACTCCACGGGTCAGAAGGATTCTTCTCTAGRCTTCTCCACAGTCCTAGTGCCCTGGAAATGGGTGGGAGTGAGTTTTTTTCTAAGCAKAAGTCCCCAATGCCCAATGCAGTAAAGTGTGTGGATCCACAGACCTTAAAGATCCTTTATGGTCCCAAGACTTGAAGTTGCCGGAAGTCACAGGGCTAGGACGCCCTGGTGGAGCCAGAACCCAGGCTTCCCAACCTGCAGGCACTCTGTTACCTCACAGCTCTGTCCCTCTGTCCCTCTTCAGTAGAGCATGAGACAGATATGGGTCTCCTTTTATGATGCCACTTCTTGGACCCGCCTCTCTGCTCAAGGGCCAGGCTAGCCATCTTTTGCTGGAGAGTTGAAGTCTTAAATGACATTGCAGATGGCTTGGCTGACACTCTCGGATTTATCTGGAGTGAGGATTCTCTCCGAGGAGCTGATGGGTAATTTGGCTCTCAGAACCTCAGCTCACCCCAACCATGGGCTGCAGAGCCACCTTGGGGGATCCCTTCACTTAGACGTACAGCGCTGAATGCCAGCCCTGTGCATTTCTGTTAGCTTGCCTTTTCTCAACGTTATTCAGTCCTAGCATGCCCATCAGTGTCTCAGGTAAATAGTGCCAGGCTTTGGCCAAACAAATAAGCAAACAAATTACAAATCAAGTCAGCAAAGACTGGAGGTGGCCTGAAGAAGTTATTGGAGATTGACAGCTGTCGGTATCAATTGGCTAAAGACAGTCTGCTCTCAAAGTGCAGGAGACAGCTCCTCAGAGAACGAGTGTTCCAGTCCTCCGAAATCTGCTTGTCTGTGTAGCTGCCCAGACTTACAGATCGCCACTCTGGCTTTGCTGCTTACTTGCTGTGTGAGTATTCTAGGCTCTCTCACAGGAAGAGGTAATAAGCCCAGCTCGGGGCTGGGAGGCGGTACGGTCAGTGTCCTAGCTTCTTCCCTTTGGCTATGCTACAACACTGCGCTGGAAGCAGCCTGGAGACAGAGGGTTTACCTGGTTTACAGAGCATAGTCCACCATGGAGGGACAGCAGGGCAGAAATGCGAGACAGGGAACCTGGAGGCAGGAACCACGGAGCGATGCCGTTGCTCAGAGACCTGCACCCACAAGCCTCAACAATATGGCTGCTTATACAAGGCCTGGACAATGACAACATCTGTGGGCATTACAACATGTATGGGGGAATTCTCATGGGGGCCTATGCCTGTAGGAAGAACTACAGGTAATTGTTATAGGGTATCCGATCACAATAGGCATCTCCAAACACACACAGACAGACACGCAGACACACACAGACAGATAGATCTCTCTCTCACACATGCAGATATACACACAGACAGACACACACAGATACATACACAGATATACCACAGACACACAAAGATACATACACAGATACACATATAGATACACAGACATATAGATATACACAGATCTCACATGGGCCTACAGATATACACATATAGATATACACACAGATATACATGCACACAGATACATACGGATCACATATGCAGATATATACACATACACACAGATACATATCACACACACAGGTACACATGCACAAAGATCCCACAAACATGCAGATACACACAGACACACACACCATATATACACACCACACACATACCACACAGATAAACATGTGCACACTACACATATACRCCACATACACACACAAACCACACAGATACATTCACATACATATCACATATGTATCACATACACAGATACACATACTACACAGACACACCCATATATAGACAAACACACACATATACCACACAGGGACACATACACAAAGATATAAACAGATCATACACACAAACACACACATACACATAATCATTATACACATATATAACATAGATATACACATATGGATAGACAAATCACACACACAGATACATACACACCACCACTACACAATACCACACAGATATACACACTCACAGATAGACACACACAGATTACACACATACACATGCAAATAGACACACACAGGTCACACATACACATGAGCAATGCTAAATGGATTCAGTAGTCTGTATTTACATGTGCACGTATGTGTATGTATGTGTAACATGAATAGAGAGGTCATGCATCAGAGGGAGTCAGGGACATGGGAAGAGTTGGAACAAAAAGTGAACAGAGGATTAAAATGATGTAATATAGTAGTTATGTATGGAATTCTCAAATGTGAAAAATTAGGTAAATAGGTCTTAAAACATCTTTAAAACGTAGATATCTGGGTTGGAGAGATACCTTGGTCAGTAAAGGGCAGCAGAGAACCCGCATATTAAAGCCAGAAGAGGCAGAGGCAGGCTGATGTCTGGGGCTCCTAAGAGTCTGCACATACGTGAACACGTGCACGTGCACACACCACATGTGGACATCTTTGTGTTTGCTGTTTTGTCTTTGATGTTTTGTTTTAAAACACAGGTCGAAGTAATAAACTAGAGAGAAGGGAACACAAGCATTTTTAAAAGAAATTGAAAACCGTCTGTAAAGCTGGGGACAGTGCCGGGCCCTGTTCATCGCTGGCTTGTTCTTCTCTTCTCTGGCCTGGGAGGAAGACGGGAGGCTCAGAGACTGTGGTGTGCAGTGCGCACGGGCTTGTGCGTTCCCGTACCAGACAAGCTAGTTTAATTTACAAATGGAGTTTTGATCCACTCAGGACTGCGAATACGGTGGGGGGAGGGGTGGCAGGCAAACCACAGTAGCTCATTTCCTTTTATTGATCTGCGCACAAAGCAGAGTTGTTGCATCTCAGAAATTACCCCCCCCCCCCAATTCGCAGAACAGTCTGGTGCAGTCTGGAAAGATGTTGCTGTGGCCTCTCAGGAGTAAATAACATGAATTTTTAAACATTCCCCAGGAATAATTTACATGATTTCAAGTGTTCTAAAGCAACAGGATATAGACTGTTTCTTAAAGCGCAGCAAACAGCTGACTATTCGGGAATATTATGAAGGGGGARCTAACATCAGGGGCTCACTCCCAAGCACCCGGTGTCCTTTGTTCCCTTGGTATCATTATTATTGTGTTTGATTTTTGTTTTTGAGATAGCTTCTGATGTAGTCAAGGCTGGCTTGGAACTCACCGGGTAGCTCAGGCTGGCATCTAATCACTGTGATCCTCCTGCCTCACCTGCTGAGTGCTGGGATGGAAAACCTCAGGACCACATGTGGCTCTTTTGTTCTTAATATTTGTTAGTTGCATGTGCAAGTGCGCATGTGTGAGCCTGTTTGTGTGCGCGGTGGGGGCTGGTTAATAACCTCACCCGGGCACCTGCAGTCCAGACTATCCACGCTTGCAGGTAACTGCTGCCGTCCCCGACACAGTCGTAGAAACAGAGGTGTTGATGTCCTCAGTATTCTACTTTAAACTTCAAACAACTATTTATAATTACAGGATGCAGTTCTAGTTAAGTTTGTAGTTAGAGATTCAGCGGGGAAACGGGTCAGTTTGTGAAGTGTGGAGGACCTGAGCTCAGTCCTCCGAACCCACATTGAGCAAAAGCCTGCTGTGCTGATTCACTTTGTATCCCCAGTGCTGGGCTGGCCTGGACAAGCTGACCCCTGGTGTCAGCTGGCATCGCTGCCTGTCTTACTCATGTTCCAAGCTAGGGGAGAGACTTACAAAACAAGGTGAAAAGCTTCTGAGAAACACACAGTTGAGGTTGTCGTCTGGTATCCGTGTGTACCCATACACKGCTGCACGCGTCCAAATGTGCATGTATAGAAACTCTCCATGCACACACACAGACACACACACGCAAAATTGTAGATGAGATTTGTAGTATAGAAAAAAACCAGAAGTAAGCATTGTTTATGTTTTTTTTGAAATGCATTTATAAATCTGTAACATGGTGGCTCAGTATTAATGTGTGTTCTTGAGTTCTCCTCTCTTCCTGACTTAGCACAAACCACAGAGGATTTCTACATAGCAATAAGCTATTTTCCAATGATAAATCATTTAATGATATGTGTGTATTCTATTGCACAGAAGCACCATTTTACTGAATAATCTACTCTGGCTTGGCAATTGCATTCCTTGATTTCTTTCTCTGTTATTCTAAAAACTGGGATCAGACACCTTTATTACAAAACTTAAGTGCCATCACCTGTTCATCTTTGTGCACCCCGGACATCTCCCTTTGTGTCGTTCTTAGAAGTCAAGGGGTCACCGTCATGCTTACAGAAATGTGTTTGTAGACTTTGGACACCTGTGACCTTCAAGAAAGCTGGTGTCTGGTGTCTGCTGCTCCAGGAGACTTTGGGGAGAAGGTACTATTTCCTCTCTCTCCCACACTGGGGAATCACCATCTTTGGAATTGAATAATAATATATTGTAATGTTTTTACTTATATTTGACATTTTTAGGCCTAAATGTTGGAACCCTTTCTTCCTTTTTTCCTTTCTTTCTTCCTTCCTTCCTTTCTTCCTTCCTTCCTTCCTTCCTTCCTTTCTCTCTTTTGTTCTTTCTTTCTCTTTTCTCTTCTCTTTTCTTTGTTCTTTTCCTTCGTTTGTTTGCTCCTTCCTTTCTTTTTGAGTAATACAGAGACTATGAGGTGTTATTTAATCTAAGTCGTGGCGTGCCCCGTTTTCCTTCGTCCCAGATGATCAGCCTCTGGAAAGAGCAGATTATTGTCTGTGAGCCTGGCAGGGAGGGATTTGAGGTTTCTCCTCCTTGGGAGAGAAGGTGGAGATTCTAGTAAGAAAAACAAAATAAGATAAACAAGTGGGCAGACTTAGAAGACCCCCCCCCCCAGCACCAGGCTCTAAGAATGACGAAGCTCCTCCCTCTGCCCCACCCCCTCGGTCACCTGACCCAGAGCGCAGGAAAGGTCTCCTCCTGTGTGCTGCTACTTATAATCAAAATATTTGTGTCCTCCCCTTTCTAGAACAAAGCATATAACCGAACAGTTTTAACATTGCTGTTTTAGTAAGAAAAGATACTTTGAAAGGTTTCTGACTTTAGGAACTGAAGTTATTGATCGCTTGCGAGAACCACATACCCTTCCATTTTCTTAAATTAAACATTAAGCAAAGCAGTCTGAGTTTGCCTCCCCCCCCCCTTTTGGGTAACTTGATTCTCCAATTATAAATAATGATTATTTAATGTCTGTTAATTCTCTCACAGTTAAGGGTGAATTCTAATTAGCTATCTCCCTAAGATGTGTGGTTTGTGGCTTGAAAGGTTTTTTTAATGCCTTCCCTCCCTAGAAGTAATGACTCAGAGCCAAGAAGGACTGACAGGAGCTTCGTCTTGTCTGGACTGAGCATGCTCCCGCRGGTGTCCACRCCCTCTCGCTGCCTGGTGATGAGATAGCCCGCCACACCCAAGTGGGTCTCCCTGCCTGTCAGCCTGTGCAGACAAAGCTCCTCTCTCTCTGTTTACTGAGCATGCTCTCTCACTGCCATTCGGGCGGTTGTTCTTTCTACTGCTTTAAAGGCGTTAAAGTGTGGTTTTGTGGGTGTTCATCTACCAGACCCTTGTGAAGTCAGCTAKAGCCCCAACTGATACTGTAAACTGAGTGCGGAGGTGGGCAAGACCTTTCATCCACARCTCCCAGTTCTTAACAGGCTAACGCTGTTGACCTATCAGCCCTGACTGGTGGGTGTCCTAGGATCTCACATGACTTCATGGAACAAAATATCAGTCTTTCTMAGGCATGATAAATGAAGTAAAGAGGTATGCTGGTTAGTTTTGAAAGTTTAGGCAAACCCAGACATACCTGGGGAGAATCTCAGTTGAGGAAATTACCTCCATCGGATTGGCCTCCATCGGATTGGCCTCCATCGGATTGGCCTGCATGCAGACTCATGGGCATTGCCTTGATTACTGACTGGTGTGGCCAGGCAACCCCTTAGTAGGTGGGCATCTCTGTTTAAGGACTGTCCCTCCTCCATGGTTTTGCTCCTGCCTTGGTTTCCCTTTAAGCCCAACAAACCAGTTCTTTCCTGTTGGTTTTGGTCAGTGTTTTATCACAACAAAAGACGAGCTACGACAATGAGCTTAACCTTGTGTGAAATCCTGAAAAATAGGAATTCCTAATTTTACTTTCGGTAAGAAGTAAACCTCAAATCTGTGAGCTGGATGTTTCCCTTGGGTGAACATTTCTGGCGAACAGGTACAGACGGACAGAAATGGCAACTTACTGTGTAATGGGAATATAGCTTCAGCCGTGCAAGTCGGAAATAGCCTGGGATTAGGCAGGGGGCATGATGGTCTGCTCTAATGAGGAAGTATTTAGGACCTCGAGCCATGCGCTGACACGTACTTAAGACAGTGACCTTCGCCTGTGAACGCTCCACCGAAAGTTTACTTCTAAAGGGCTAAAAGAAAGCCTCTTTGAGAGGCCTTTTGTGTCTGAGCTTTGACTTGGTAAATATAGATATTAAGCATAATTGTACATTGTGGATGTTGTACATAATTGTACATTCTGGACTCTAGTGCTCGTGTTAGGACTGGTGGAGATAAACTGCGCCGGACTCAGGACATGCTTGGGGAAGCGCTAACAATATTTCTATGTGGTTTTGCATTCCCTTGAACCATTCCTCTCGGAAATATACGGAGGCAAAAGTAATTTGGGCCTTCATTAATTGGGTTCTAATTTATCCAGCTACCTAATTTAGGCTCTCCATTAAAGGACCAGCTACCTAATGTAGTATTTCACTTTAACCGATTTCATATGCAGCCATGCAGGAGAAAGCTGATTGCAGGGGGCCTCTCCTCCCATTCCGCCTTCCCTCCACCACGGTGTTTCATGTTCCTGACACTCAGTGAATGTTTCTGAAGGTCATCTGTGGTGCAGAGGGGAATTAATATGAAAATGCGTTTAATAAATAAGCTGTCAGCTGCCCCCCCAGGTGCCGGGTGGGGCAGGGGCGGGGGCGCACAGGGCCTTCTTGCCTTTTCTTTCAGCCTTGTGTACAGGAGCGTTGGTTCACACAGGCACTCGGAGGCATCTCTCACAGGCCTTGRTAATCATTTCCAGCCAGTGTTTCTACGCCTGCTTCATCCCTCTTGAGTGACAAGCCATTTTCTCCCAGAATCCAGCTCCTCCGCAGGGCCAGGAGAAAGAAATAGACACCCGCCATTGTGTAACCGGCTCTAGCAGAGAAGGCACACACTGGGGTGGAGGGGAGGGTCTGGCTGGCCATTTGAATGGTGGTTACTTAATGGTAAGCCTGCAGCTTGTCTGACGCCGGGATTGGGAACTCGGCCCCTCACAGGCTTTGCCTCCAGGCACAAACACGGGAAGATTAAACATTAATTAAAATATCTGCACAGAGGATAAGCTGCAAAGAACCGAAAGATTCCCTGGGCCCTCACAAGGGAGCCATTTACAAAGGAAGCATTGGTTTGGGCTCTGGAGGTGGCGCTCTTGGCCTCCTTAGTCCCAGGAAGTACTTCTCAGGGGGAGAAGCTGCCTGTGCTTCACAGGCAAAAGGATGGCCAGCTCCGTGGGCGTTGGGTCTGCTCAGGAGCCCTAAATGTCCCTGTGCTATGTTAAGAGTCCTTGACACTCACTCCTGAGAGTCGTGGGTCTGGGTGGAGGTCGGTTCCTTCGCAGCTGGTTCTTCCGGTTAGGCCTCAGGTTTTCTGCAAACCTCTTAGCAAGTGCACCACGCCCTCCATTTGCTGAGGTGAAAATCCCCCCTCCACTCTGCCTTACACAGGATCCTTGAAAATGCTTTGGAAGGCCTCTGTTTTCAGGCCTTGGTTGTTGACTTCCTCGACAGCAGGCCCAGCGCTCTGCATTACSGCTTTAGCAAGGCCTTTCCTTCTTTAGTCTTTTCCCAGCAAGGCACTCACACTGGCCATTTCCCAACACAACTGGGTCCCATGCTAGGGACACTTGTCTGGAGGGGCTCATCCACCATGCTTGGTTCACGTCTGGCGCACCGTCTGTCCTAACTGTCCTCAAGCCTTTTGCTCTGGCTGACATTTCTTCCCTGCTACTTTTGCCTTGGTCAAATCCCTCGCTGCTTCTTGGTAGGTGTTCAGACGGTATTTGTACAGTGAACATGTTGTGGAAAAGCCTGGGTTTTAAATTTTCCTTTAACAGTCACTCTTTGTACCATTTCAGCAAATTACTTTGTAGAGGTCAAGTTTCCTCAGCCAAAAAATTCAGAGCAGCTCCATTTTGTGGAGTTGTTTTGCAGATTAGAACCAACATCTTTTCCCCACTCTAGACCTGAAYTAATTCAGASGTACAGGTACAATAGCTATTGTTAGTGKTACTACKGTTAGTGTTGAYTGATTTAGGAGTGACTTTATTCAGGCCTGTAGCTGGAATAGAAGTAGAATTCAGGAGCTGGCCCCGACCCTGTGCAGCTGTTTGGGAAGGAAAGCTTTAGTTGTTTCTCTTTCACTGGTAGAAGAGTGTGGGCTCCCTGCTCGTAGAGTTGGTTCCTGATTGATCATTGATGTGGTAAGGGCTTCCAGAATGTAAACTGTCTGTCTTAG
>BDUI01020487.1:10487-21422 GCA_002335545.1 Apodemus speciosus
ATTCTCAAGTGTTGACTCACAGATAAGCAGAGAGTCATAAGGGGTCTCTGGTAACTTGCACTCACTAAGAGTATTAGTCCTCTTTCTCCTGTCTCCTGAATCAGTGAGTATAGGGTAGGCCTCTGACTCTCCACTTTGACATTTCCTTAGTGATTTAGATGGGAACCAGAACCTGTCATACAGCTTTGTATTTCATTCTGAACAAAAGGAGCTAAGACCTTGAAAACTAACAACTGTACCGAACTGTACTGTAACTGTACTGAAAACTGTTTGAGGATGCCCGTGAAACTGGGCAGAGTGGACACCTCTCCCCCAAGTGGCCCATCCATCTACTTGGCCACTGCCCATCACCGATAGCTGAAGACTGACCGGTGGACCATGCCACCTGTTTTAAATGTAATTCTGATTTCTCAAGACTAAGAATAGATCAGCAAACAGCAAGTGCTCACCTGCGGGACTGCTGGCAGTGTCYSCCATGTTCTCCTGCTTCCACACAGCGTGGGCAGTGATGGGGAGCACACTTCAATGCCAGCGCTCAGGCTGCAGCTGCCCAGTTGGCACCGGTGGCTCCGGTCACCGAGGCTTTGCAACTTCAAATGGAGTGTAGAATTCTCTTTGCACTGTAATTTAGTGAAAATCAAATTCAAAACAAGTCACCGAGTGTTTAAAAATACATTGAACATGATGCTAAAAATGTGAAAAGATGTTAGAATTATTTAAAAGTGATGGAAAAGGGGGTATGGGAGGGGGTAAATAATTCAGAACAGAAAAGTACATGTCAAGTCCTTCTCTGGAGACAGGAGCATTAACTGCCCACTTTGCAGTTTTTTCAGGCAGGTAGGATGCACACCCCTTGAAAAAATGACAGTCACACTCAGTTTTGGCTCAGTCTTCCTACATAGCTGCTTATTCTTGAGGTCATTCAGGGTAGCAACAGACTGTTTCTGTGTTGCAATTGAAGGCTTACTTTTGTACAGGCTGAGCACAGTGCCTTTATTCATGGGCAATTTTGATTCCTTCAGGACCTTTTAAGCAATGTCTAATGAAGTTTTTGTTGTCATGATTCAGAGCTGGGAAGCATTCTACTAGTACGTCAACAGTTGAAGCCATGGATATGGCTTAACCCATAAAATGTACRGGAGAGACTCATGGTAAAATTATCTGGTGTCAAGTACTTTGGGTTGTGTGGAATTGAGAAACCTAGCTCGATCATTGCCGATTTTAAACACTGCTGTAGAGTTGCCTTAGAGTAGAGCTGATAACTGCTTTATAGCCTGCCCAGCATTCCCTGTATCACCACAAATCGCACACAGCGGGAGCAACATCCGGCTCGGAGTGCTCCTCCTCCCTCAGGGCCAGATGGGGAACACATTGCATCAAGGCTGGGCCATTCCATCTGTAGGCTGGGAAGGGCTTTAGTGCTCTCAGCATCTGTCACCAGCAAGGCCAGAGCACCTTAGATGTGCACTCCGTGGTGTTCTTGGAGCAGAGCTGCCTTGGCCGTGGTGGCCTTCGTGGCTTGAAAAACCTGCTGAACCCATAATTTTGCTGCAAAACGAGAGTATCCATGTTTAGCCCCATAGAGACCTTTTGTTTTGTTTTTCTGCTTCATTCAGTTTACACTCTGCCAGCTTTATTTTTGTAGGAACCCCACTATGATTACTGCAGACCTAGAATAAACGATCCTTTCTTGGTAGGTAGACTGCAGCAAGTTTACTTAAAAAAGAAACAAGTTGCTATGAAAATAGATTGTGATTCTTCGTAACTTCTTGCCCTCTTGACACTTTTTAGCTCAGGAGCTATTGTCATACTTTGTTTTGCTTTTCCAAAATCTAAGCAACTATTTCAATGCAGTTAATAATAGAATTTCCCTTCACCTGGTTGGTTTAGGGGAGCATTTATTTATCACTGCTGTATAAGAAACTACTTTACTCTTAAGAATAAGTCATACTCTTATTTGACTATGTTCTCCAAAACAAAACTTTGTGTAAAGAGTCCTTGAACACAGACACACAGACTACCCATCCTTCTATTTAAGTTATTGTGGAAAAAAGTCGCTGAATATTTCTTCCAGGCTTGGGAAACACAGGAGTTCACAGAGGAAGAATAGGGGAAGGTCTATGGTTTGGAGCAGGGTATAACCAGCTGTGCTACTTAACCCATGTTCGTACGTTACTGTGTGGTCACCGAAAGATTGGAAACCTGAAAGGTAATGGTAAAGAAAGAAAATGAGTGTTTATTCACTTCTTKGGAACAATGCTCTCCATATTATTTTGGCCCTGTTTTTCTAGTTAGGAAAACTAATGAAGACATTATAGTTTAGGGTGAATTTTATACCTGTGCAAACAGAATGGCAAATTTCATAGATCTGGGGAGTGGCTGTGTGTGCATGCNAAATGAGTGTTTATTCACTTCTTGGGAACAATGCTCTCCATATTATTTTGGCCCTGTTTTTCTAGTTAGGAAAACTAATGAAGACATTATAGTTTAGGGTGAATTTTATACCTGTGCAAACAGAATGGCAAATTTCATAGATCTGGGGAGTGGCTGTGTGTGCATGCATGCGTGTGTGTGTGTGTGTGTGTGTGTGTGTGTGTGTATGTGTGTGTGTGTCAGACTACTTAGTCTATAACCAGCCATCCCTCCCCTGACATGCTGCCTAAACATTTTTGGATGTGGCACTTTCCAGTAGATCATGGCTAACTTATCAGGGGCTCCACTCAGAGAATCCTGACTTCCCCTCACAGAAGTTGCTAATAGCTCTATGGCTGGGGGTGGGATTTAGTGTCTAAGGCCCCTCTGCATTCTCGGATTTGCWMTGGCTTAAGGTATCTCAGGTCTTGTATGTGCCTTGATTGCTGTGAGTTCACATGTGCAGCTGTCCCACTTGGTCCAGAAGACCTTTTTCCCCAGGTAGCCACCTCCTGCCTCTAGCTCTTAGACAATTTCTGCTCCTTCTTCTGTAATGATCTCTGAGCCTCGAGAGAAGATGGTGGTGTATATCTGTTCCATTTAATGCTAATCATTTTGTGTTCTTTATATTCTGGTCTTGGCCAGTAGTGGAGTAGCAGTAGTAGATAATCAGCATCTACTGCAAACAGAAGCTTCTTTGACAAGGGTTCAGAGATGYCTCAATCTCTGGGTATAACAATAAGTCATTAGCATTCAGTTTTATGCTATGTCCAATTAGCAGAATAAGAATAGTATGTTCTCTCCTAGGGCCTATAGCCTGTGTAGCCACAGGATCTTGGGCAGATAATGGTGTCAAGTATTGTGGAGTGGAACTTAATGCCAATTAAGAAGTGTTTGGCTACTCCTATGATGATACTGTGTATCAAAAGGTCACATGGATACCTACTGCTGGGGAAGCTCGTATGTGTATGTGTGCATGTGTGCCTGCGTGCCTGTGCAGAGGTATGTGCGTGCACACACGTTCAAATGGAATTGCATTATAATAAGGAAACACTGACTCTAGTGGACACCATAGGCTAATAAATAAAACCCAAGTATCAGAAATTAGGTACCATGATTGTACTAGTAGGCATGCGTTTCTAAGTAGGTTGTTACTGTAGCTCACTGCGTTCACAGCTGGTAAGGGGATGATTACTTTTCTCCTCTAGTAGCCTGTGTAGTGCCTGCCAACATTATGTATGAGGGTCTGTAGGGAGGAAGTTTCCAGGTCAGTACCAGTTTGATGTCACCATGTTTAATGACTCGGGTATGTGGTATCTTTAGTGTTAGGATATTGCTGTCAAGTTTTGTAGGGGACCCAAAGAGCCACATTTGGGCATGCATGGTATCCCATTGGCCAACAACTTCAAAACAGTTACCCATTCCTGGTACATGGATTTTTATTTGTTAGTTTATGTTGTCTAGTAGGGGCATTGTTACCCTACTATAATGTAAATCCATTTTATCGTGTGTGTGTGTGTGTGTGTGTGTGTGTGTGTGTGTGTGTGTGTGTGGTATTTCTGTGTCTGTGTGTCTGTGTGTGTGTGTCCATGTGTGTGTGTTTGTGTCTGTCTGTCTCTGTGTGTGTTTGTGTCTGTCTGTCTGTGTCTATATGTGTGTGTGTGTGTGTGTGTACATTACACATACTTCTAGAGTAGCGAGTATCCATATGACTTTTTGGAAAGGACTTTGGTATTATTGATCCCTCCCTATATTATTAAGAAAATTGATCTATTAATTCAACAGCTGAAAATTCTCAGGTTCCTTGAGTGAGTTTTCATCTGATAGAGCGTTCCTCTCTTGACTGACTGACTGTTGGGCTTTATGGAGTGTCACTCTGAATACAAATCCCAATCATGAAATGAAGTCTTCTGCTGTGGAGCGCCTCACCTTTCGGCATCTCACTGCTAAGTGCYCATTGGGTCTCAGAGATGCTGATGCTCACATGTACCCCAAGTTGGCAAGCCAGTTCGGGGCTTCTGAAACATTTCATAGCAAACTTGGATCCTACCAGAAGTCCTAGTTCYTGCCGTCTTTTCTCACCTTCCTTGGAGTTTCAGTGTCCAGATCCTTAATTCCAGCCCCAGCGAGGTTTATAGCTGTCTTCTGTGGCTTGCTGAATGGCTCTGCATAAGCCTATGTGGATGAGCTGGTCTCTGTGTATTTGAGTGCCTCACAATCACATATTATTAATAACAACTTTACTATTACTTGCATGTTCACAGAATTGGACAGCTAAAATTTGAGGGAAGGGTGTAGTTAATGAATGCTGGTCTTAATATTAGTTATTTTCTTCCCATATCGTGAGCCCCCAAGAGTCTGTAAGGTTCAGGCTTTTAGAAGGTCAGGGACTTGAAGATTCAGCAGGAAGGCGCCACCAGTAAGGAAGAACCTGCCGTCCTCTCTGTCCCTCATTCTCTGTGGCTTGTCACTGCTCTGTCTATCCTCAAATCATYGCAATGCTGACTTTTAGACAATATGTTTTCTTCCCTTTTGTTTCATTTCAAAGTCTTATCCTGTGGCCCTTTTAAAACAGGTGAGCCAAAAGAGAATCAAATTGATGTTTTCGATTTTCATCTTGGTAAGTTGTTAGCAAAAGCAGTGGAGTTCCCACAGAAAGTCCCAAAATAAAGGAAGTCCCAAGGAAGAATCTCCACTAATGAGATATCTCTCTTTCTGTCTCTGTCTCTGTCTCTCTCTGTCTCTGTCTCTCTCTCCTATTAATCAAGGGGAGCTCAAGTTAGCCATGGTTACCCCATAGAGTAGATAATTTCACACCCTTGGTCTTCCCTTTCTAGTGTCACCAACAATCCCATTTGGTGAAGTTTTCCCGAGCCACTGCATGGAAGCAGGAACACGCCATGCTTGTTTGAGACTCTAAGAACCTGCAGCCTGGTTGCTGTTCTTCCTTTGCTATCAAAGGAGAAGCTCAGAAAGTCACCAGAGCATGTCTGCTACACGTGGTCACCTTTGAACTCAGGTCGTGGAACCAGTTCTGCCTTTTCTCTGTTATTTTTTTGCAATGCTCTCTGGAGTCTAAGTCAGACGGTCTTCCTCCAGAGATGCTGTGGAGGGCTGGCATACTCCCTTTCTTTTAAGTATCATGGGAAACTTGGGGCCATGTTTGTATAGAATTCAGAAGCAATAGGCTTTTAGACCCTTTCTTTCCAAATCTTTATGTTTGGGCGAATTCACTAAAATGGACATAGAGCATTTGGGGGTGGGGGTGGGGGGTTGGGGAAGGGTATTATATACAACTCTAGAAGCTTGCAGTATCCTGGGCTTTGAGGAAGGAAGGATTCGCTGGAAGATGAAAGGGAGTTTGTGGGCCCCTGTGAGCAGGCAGGGTTTTCTGTGGAGCACTGTAATGCAGTCCTCCTCAGGGAAGTCCTCTTCCTCCTCCCCTCCACTGTCTTTTAAATACCTCTTTGAATGGCAATTTCCAGTGGCTTTGCGAAATGATGTCTGATGGGATCCAATGATGTCTGATGGGATCCGGTGCTTCTGAGTTTCCCCAGACCTGCATGTGGCCTCCCCTGCCCCTTGCCTTGAATTACAGTGTTTATTTTTAAAAGCTTTTGTGGTTTGAGCCTTCTGCCTTTGTTATTGCAGCTGACTGACTGACTCAACCTTCCTCCATTTTCTCCCTCCTCCAGCCTCTTTGTGGTTTGGGGGGGTCCAGTTGGGCTGCATGGAGACTGGGCTAAAGGGACGGAAGTCCAAAACTGTGGCCACATCTGCTACTGGTTAGCTGCAAAGTCACAGGTGCCCTTCACGGCGCTCAGTCTGCTCACCAGAAATGTCCACTCCTCTGTCCGGCTTGTCTGCTTGCGTCCTTTGGGTTTCCTGTGTTGTTATGCTTTGTACCTTGTTTTTAATCACCCTGCCCCCTCCTCACATCCYGATCCTTACCTGTAACCTGGGGCCAGATGCTTGTCGGGGAGATTATCATCAGTTGCTTTCAGAAGAGCCCCTTAGCTTCCCAAGGAGGCGGAGCATCATAGAGATACTCCRTTCTCCCCCCTAACCCGCTCACGCCTGGCGGTGCCAGGGATGGAATGGCCTTTTGTTCAAGCTGTATATGGAGATGTAGTTCCTGTGGAGGATGGAGATATTGAGTGGAAATGCTTCAGGGTACCCAGAGAGACTTCTCTTAGTTGGGATGATGCCCTGCCTAAGCACTGARACTGCAGCAGGTCTTAGGAACAAAGAGCTACTCCGTTGTCATCAGCAGAGACCGGAGGCAGAAACTTGACTCTGTAAGGGCTTCCTGTGCTGGTCCTCACATCCTTTTGATGGCTCTCTTCCTTTATGCATTGTGCACCCAGGCTCTCAGACAGCAAGTCTCTTACCAAACCAGCCTTGAGTTTCAGAAGGACGTCTGTAGGTTTTAGTTGGATCATCAGCCATTCCTCTGCTKTCCSGAACAAAATTTTATTGGGGCTGAAACCTTCCTTTTCTATTGCCACAGAATCTGCTTAACAGTCTTTTAACTGGCAGACATATACATCCCAGTGTTAGTAGGGGSAGAGAATATTTTAGAGCCTGTTCGGATGGAAACACCTAGTAGGAGCTTATTTTAAAAATATTACTATACAGTACTGCTGGATGCTAGTTTGAAAGCCCTGATGACATCACTTTTCTAACAGCATACTGCGGTTCAGTTTTGTGTTGATGTGATTAGTGGGAATTCCAGAGAAGTGGCTTCAGTTTGCATTGGTTGGAGCCTTGGAGACTGGCTGGACAAGAAAAAGCCAGGGCTTGTGCTGGTTGGATGAAAACTTGGTAACTGATTCCCATCCCAAATACTGGAATTGATGTGTTAATTATGGGTAAATTTTTATTTCCTTTATGAATGCATTTATAGCTAATTTATGTTTTCATGATCACAACCAGAATTATTTATTCAATGGAAGAGGAGCAGGTACACATTCTCAGGAGCAGGTTTTATTTGTGTCGACACATGTGAGTTCCTTCCTTAAGTTTGGCTTACCTTTTAGAAACTGACAGTCTACAAGCGGAAGTAGAGAGCGACCCTCAGTTTTTGTTGTCGTTTTGTTTGTTTCAATCACCAATATGGGAGCCACGGGTTTGAAGGAAGCCATGGTATTCTACCTAGAAGTGGTGGTTCGGGTTCCTCACATGATGCAGGGCTGATGAGGCTGGAGATGAGGACACAAGACCAGGAAGCTGTAAAACACAGCCCCGCGTCTTTTTATTTTGTTCCACTTTTGAATTTATTTGCTCTTTGTTTTGTTTTGCTTTTTAAATATTAAAGATCTCACTGTACCAGGGCGACTCAATTAAATTAAGATAAGATGTTCCTGGAGTGGGTGTGGGAGACAATCAAAGGAACAGCGCTTGCTGTTCTAGCCTGCGTCCTCAGTTTCTCTTTTATGTACCGTGTTAGGAACACCTTTTCCTATCAGATGCATCACAGATGGGAATGCATTAAAGGGGGTGCCGCGTGACCTGTATTGGTATTTAGAGGTTCAAGTTAATGGCCTGAATCATCAGGAATATATTATCTCCAGAATAATGAGACACAATCAATTCTTTTAGATTGTAATCATTGCTTAAATCCAGGGAACAAAGATTGCCCTTCTCTAATGAGAACTAGATGAGGTGGTTCACATGGCATTGGCGTAATTAAAGCCATAAGAAACCCTTGGAGCCAAAACCTGGGCTCTTATTCCACCGGTGACCTTAGCCACCAGCCCATCCTCCCRGACGCCTATTAACGGTCCAGAGTTCTGTTTCTTAGGGGCCTCATTTTCACCGCACGATGACTTCACAGAGGTCATTGCCTATGGTGGTTAGCGCCAGACGGCCAGGATCCGGGGCTTCTCCCAGCTTGCTGGTAGCAAGGTGAGTTATGGGCTCCTCTAAGACACACAGCCACAGCTAGCTTTGARAATGTGTAGGCAGCTGTGTCTCCTGAGTTTCTCTTCTGTGACCCCTTGGCTCCCACTGAGCATCTGAGCTGGCTGGTCTTCTGTATCGTCTGCACTCCACTTTTTTTCAGTCCTGTGGGCAGCCTTCGTCTGCCTGTGAGGTTCTGGGCGGAGCTGGGGAGCAGGTGCTGTTTTTCAGCTGTTACCCATGCCCTTCTGCATGCATAACCCGTTCTGTTATCTGTGGTGTTTTCTCTAAGTCTTTGTAAATCCTGAACTAACAAATATGGAACCATTGTTCTCAGGAAAACTATGGGGTTGGATTGAGCACAAAATTTGCATCAATTGACCACTGAATAGTCATGTTTGTGAGTTTTAATTAGAATACATACACATATACATGTTCATATGTGTGGAAGGCAGAAGAATACATAAGTGTTCTCTCTCAGGGTCCCCTTTATTCTTTTGAGACAGAGTCTTTCACTAAGCCTAGAGATTATCCTTTTGTTCAGGGTAGATTGTTTGGCCATCAAGCCCCAGTAATCCCAATCCCCTAGTGCTGATGTTACAGGTGCCATGCCCACACCCAGCTCTTTGGTGCTCGGAATCGCTTCTTGCCCCCTGGTTTATCGCTCCAGCCCTGTTCTAACCTTATGAACAACTGAATAATTACCAACTGAACAGTGCTTGCTCAGCCTTTTTTGGAGGGGAGGTGCCTCAGAGCCTTGTGCTCAGGAAAACTAGAACACATGTCAGCACCGATCTGGCACAGTTTTAAATAGATTAATCATGGACAGAGTCTATTACAGTGAGGTGGGTAGCTCCCTGGACTGATTGATAAGATGCTTGCATTGCACACACGAGGAGCAGAATGTGATTCCAAGAGCCAGAGGTGATGATGCTTGCCTGGAATCCTAGCTCTGGGGAGGGGCAGATAGAAAAATCTAATGAGCTTGCTAGAGAGTCAGCCTAGTCTAGCTGATGAGTTTCTGGCCAATAGATAGATTCTGCTTTGGGCAGAGCCTAGTGGTATAAGCCTTGTATCTCAGCACTGAGGAGGCAGTGGCAGAAAGATCTCGGTGAGTTCCAGGCCAGCTAGCTCTACAGCTGTGTAGTGAGACACTATCTTAAAACAAACAAACAAACAAACAAACAAACAAACAAACAGAATCTGTGTGTTAGGAGAACTAACTCTACCCCTCTTTTCTGCTAAGAAGTTGTTTCTCTGTGAAAGAAACAACATTTGGAGACATCAAGGTAGGAAGTTGTGCTCAGATATAGAGAGCAAAGAAGTCTCTTCTCTTTCTAACCTCATCCTTGGTCATTGGGACATCACCTGARGAGGGTCATATGGAACCTACGCTGACTCTCTTGGTAGATCTCGCCGTGAGGCCGCTCTCAGCATGTTCCTTCTCCCTGGGTGATGACTACCATCTCTCTGGAGTGGATTCTGAGCTCTCCTGCTTCCTTCTGAGGCTCCACTGTGCAAGAGCTTCATTGCTTCTGTCCTGGCCTTCGTGGACTTTGTAGCATCTACAGTAGCACCTCCAGGAGCAGGCTGAAACTTGGGTAGCTCCTCCTTTACTATTTCATACTTGTCTTAGGCTTTTATTGCTGTGAAAGACATCATGACCACGGCAACTCTTAGAAAGGAAATCATTTGATTGGGGCTGGCTTAAGGTTCTGAGGTTTAGTCCACTTTCATCATGGTGGGAAGCACGGCAGTGTGCAGGCAGGCTTGGCGCTGGAGAAGGAGCTGAGAGTTCTACGTTTGGATCCACAGGTAGCAGGAGAGACAGTGAGCCACTAGGCCCCGCATGAGCTTCTGGCCTGGCATGAGCTTCCGGCATGTCAAAGCCCACCCTCTCTAGTGATGCACTTCCTCCGGCCAAGCCCCTCCTACTCAATAAGGCCACACCCCCTAATAGCGCCACTCCCTTTGGACCTATGGAGGCCATTTCCACAGCAGCAGGATACTGTATTCCCAATTTCTCTTTTAAAGAGAGCCCAGCATGGCTTTGATTGCAAGTAGTCCTGAGTTTTAATTACAAAATACGACACCAGTCTCTCTGTCCTGTGAAGAGCAACAGAGGCAAAGTCAGAGTGGGGATCTGAGATAAGGCGCTGTGCTTGGAGAGGGCGCATTGCCAAGCGCTATAGAAAGAGGACTGTGACTCAGTAGCCACTCTCCAAAAGCTCCTGACTTTGGTGGTCAGCAGGGGCAGCTTTGGAATTCCTGCCTAGCATCCAGCCATGGGCAGTGAGCTCTCCTTGACAACCATGCTTCTGCTGAACCATATTGGAGTCGGACAGAGAGAGACTCGCTGTGATGAGTTCAGCCAGAATGAAGGCATCTTCTGAAGAGTGACAGTCTCCAGAGTGTTGCCATTGGAGGATCAAAGCTCTTGTGGTTGAGACTCCTCCGTCCTTGCTTACTTTCAAAGGTTACTTTTGCTGTCGGAGACATGCAAACCATCATGCGCTGCGGCAGTGGCCCGCGACAGAATGCTGATGGACGGGCACCCAGAGGTGGTGAAAATGAGTCCATTTATAGCCAGAGTTTGTCTCGTGATACCGAGTGGCTCAGGCG
>BDUI01020487.1:24406-37494 GCA_002335545.1 Apodemus speciosus
ATGTGGCTTTGAGGGCACGGGGAAGAAGGGCAAACTTCATTTGTGATGAAGTCACTTTAGTGTGATATTAACTGAAAGGGCAGGAACGGTGAGTTCTGGAATGCAGTCAGTGCATGAGCTTCCTGGGTATCACGGAGGGTTTTGACCTTCCCAGGGGAATGCAGAGTCGATAGCAAAAAGAAAAATATAGTAAGCCAATGTTGGGAGGTGAGCTGAGGACAGGCAGCCTGGTCCAGGGGGAGCAAAGACATTTGAACCCCTGTGACASGACCCAGTRGGCGGAGCTTCCACCTATGCGGGATGGAAGGAGTTCGGTCACCACCCCCTGGGTCCCYCTGACAATACCAACAGTCAGCTCCTGCTGTCCACCTCCACGGAGATGGACATCTCAGGGTGGGACACCTCCTCCTTATCCAATTGCTCAGCTGGGGAGCACGAGTGCAGACTCATGGAGTATGGCGCACGTATTGGGAGTGTGCGTGAGTACTTTCGGTGAAAACCACTGAACCGCCCTTCTGTATTTTTATGGCCCTCTGGTCTACCAGTTGGTCTGCCTTGATTCCATTTCATTTATTGGAGCAGACATAGGTTGCCGGTGCTGCTCAAGATGAACTGTGGYTCCTGTAATAATTATTAAACTAAGAAATTTCCTAGGATGAATTTGTGAGTCTGCTTCTACTTTTTATCGTTCTATTCCTATTTTAACCTGCAGTGCAACATTAGATAAAGGGAAAGATGAGACAGACATTACTATTTAAAGCAAACTACAGTTGTTTTCTTTGTYAGTGATGTCTAATAAGTGTTTGCGTTTATGGGATGKAGCATGGTATTTTCCGTATATAGTCAGTGGGTTTCGATCAAATGGTGTCATTAGCTTATTGGACTATCTATTTTCTTTTTTCTTCCAGCATATTTGAAGCATTTTGTCAATGACTGTTAGTTATTGTCACCTACACATCCACAACTTCATCCTCCCAAGTGCATGTTGCTGTCCCCTCCCCAGGAACCATCTTTTCTGTCTTCTCCCTTTCAGGGTTTGTTAACTACCATTCTACCCCACACTTCAGCCCTAACCTTCTTTTAAACTTACGCTTGGAGTAATCCGTGAGATTTGCCTCTTTGCGTCTAATTTCTTTTCATTGGGTTTAATGTCTTTGTTGACTCACATGGTAGAGTTTCGTCCTTTTTAAAGGCTGAATAGTAAATGCTGTAGGGACATGTGTTTCTMATYCAGTCATCAATGGAAGCTTGGATGAACTGTATTTCTTGTGATTATGAAAACTGCTTCACTCAGTGTGAGGGATTGGAGGTCTTCTCCCCATACTGATTTCCTTCCCTTTGGATGTGCAGCCAGGAAGGAGAACTCTGGGCCATCTGGTACTTCTAGTTCTGTGAGTCCTCTATGCAGTATCTTATAACGATCATACATGGGCTGAAACTAAGAGAGACGTGAGTACGCCCTCCTGGACCCTGGAAGAGTGCCCCTTCCTCAGACTGTTTGAATGTGGACCTTTTGCTTGCAGATAGTGGATCCATCCACTCTGTTCGGGACCTCCATGATGGGTCTTTGGCCTGGGCAGATGGTATCATGAGGAACCAAAGGCAGGTGACACAGGCGCTTTGGGCGCAGTGAATCTGCCTGGTGTCTCTGCTTCAAAGGAAGCTTCAGTACAATTGGTGCCCAAAGGGATGGCATGCCTGAGAGCCAATTTAACAAAAAATATTTTTTCTTTTTTCTTTTCTTTTTTGTTGCCCCACAAGTATAAACTCAAAATATGGCAAGATAAGATCCAGCTGGTCCATTGCAAAGTAGCCCGCTTCTTGTTTCTGTCGCTAATTTATATTGAGAAATGACAAATGCACAGGATCGAATCTTTGAGGCAAGACACCCACCCATGTAGGGCTACGTTCTCAGTGAAACGTGAACAAATGTTTGGGTGGAATAGCTTTTTCCTGAGCAACTTGAAAGCATGCAACAGTTTTAAAGTGAGATATTTTCATGTCTTTGGAGAGATGAATAGTCTGGCAAGACTTCTCATTATATTCCTGGGTATGTAGAAACATCATATCATAGAGTCTTCCAGGCAAAATAACTTGGGAGCTCAGATTATCTTATCTACATAAGGCAGGGACATTTGCCCCACGCCTATGAGACAAACAAAGGTACTGATGAATCAGAGCTGTGTGCACACATGGTGGCCTAGGGCTAGTCTTGTGGGTTTGGACAGTCTTTCTGCACATTGAGTTAAAGAGAAGCATCCTTTTAATTCTCTATGCTGAGTTTGTAGCAAGAAACTTGTTACAGACATCCTACTTGTTATTTTTGTAGCAAAATGTTTTACTGAACGACTTAACACTTGTCATTTCATTCAGAATTCACTGGAAATCTCACAGCTAGCCAACTTCCCAAGGCTAAATAAGCCTCCATTTCCTTTCAGACCCCCTCAACCCCCAGCAGCAGATGCCTGTCTGCCTTATGCCTGACTTTGCAAATTATGCTTTTATAGAGGACTGCTACTGGGGTCAACCTGGCTCTTNCCCCCCCCCCATTAATCGTATTTCCCAAAGATTATTCTGTTCTTCTGCCACTGGTTAGAGCCAGGGCTGATGTTTGCTGTTTAGACCTCCCTACCTATCTGCTCAGAAAGTGACATGTCCTGTCACCCTTGGCCAAGCAAGAGAAGGCACTGAGGCAGCTGGGATTGTCTGAGATTCCTATCAGAGGGGACTCAGGAAACTATTCATTCATTTCAAAATTGCTGTGTTCGGTTTTTCTCTTAGCCGCTGCTGAAGGGCTCTATGTTCTCCAGAATATGAAAATAGTAGAGGGCAGATCTGGAGGAGTGGGCGCTGGCTTATCAGCAGCTGGCCAAACACCGTATCATTGCCCATGGCCTAGCGTTTACCTTAGAAGTCCTTGAACTATGCAGTTGTCACCAAAATTCCATGCTACTTTTCAGACCCGTTTCCCTTCTGCAGCACCTAAAAATAGGTTGCGGGTTAGGTAATTGTCAGACAGTAATGACAGCAATGTCCCTTCTCTGCAGAGCAATCAGATGCACATCAAGGACTAAACAGCCCAGAGGGCAAACATTTCCYCCCCCTCCTACCTTCTTCCTCAGTGCTCTCAGCTTTCTGTTTGAATATGGGGTTTTGTTTATTATTTAATTTCCCCAGTGTTTTCAGTGACTGCTATGGCGGTCTGTGATCCCCTCGTTTCTCTTATGGGATGTACGAGGAGAGATGGGTGGATTTTATATTAGCAGTCTGCTGAGTTGCGGAATGTCTGCTGGTCCAAGAGAAGAGATGGATGAGAAGCATAATGTGGCGCGAGCCTTGTAGTTTAACACTTGAGTTTGTATGGCTTGAGAAAGCAGTCCCAGAACAAAGGCAATTCTGTGCACTGCTGCAGCCTGGCTTCATTTCCCCGCTCCTGCTCTTGCCTCCTCTTCTACAGAGTTCTGTGAGCCTTTCTTTACACCTCTGGGGTCTGGGCTTAGCCTTATTCCTTCTGGAGTACTCTCCTTGTGTCTTTACATCTAAAAAGTAGTTGATGAGAACTGTTCACTGTGAATGAACCAAATCAAACATGTAATAAAGTCAAGGTTAATAGATGCATTTGGAATAGAGCTCGAAGTACTTAAAACATTTGCAAGAACTTTTTAGTTCACGGCTCATATTGTAACGTCTGTTTATTTTTAGGAAGAACACATGCATTTCTTCTAAAACCGCATATAAAATTGAAGCCGGACAGTGACTCCAGACTTTTATATTCGATCTTATCCGAAAGGACCAGAAGCAGTAAAAATGAGTCTTTTATGTGCAGCTAGCTAGGAAGAAAGCCTGGAGGTTGATGGATAGCATTGGAGGGATCCAGATAGCAAGGGTCRGATGGTTTCAGAACACTGGTGTTCAAGGAGCCTRAAGTCCATGGTGTCAGAGAACTGGCGCTCCAGAAGGAACTTTGGAAGTTTGGAGCAGGGGCTGAAGCTAAGTAGTGAGGTGCTTCCTTAGTAAGCACAAGGTGTGCATTCAATCCTCAGGGTTACAAATATAAATAAGAAGGAGGACAAACCAAGATACTAGGTTGTCATCCATGACCAATATGGATTTACTCTTGTGACTCTGAGTATCATTAACTGGAATAATTTTCATTTATCAGTTACATTGATATCTATACATATGGGTTTGCTGGGGGAATTGTAGAAGTCAGGCAAGATAACCTTTCAAAGCTAATGTTTCCATTGCAGTAGAAGCATGTTTTTCTACTAGATGCTGGAGCTGTAAAGTTGCTCTCCTTCTCCCTTTGTACATCATCACAGGACAGCTTTCCGAAGGCCTCTGGTCACTGAGACCCTCAAACTGTGGAGAATATGGAGCAGGGGAAGGGGTCTTGCATTGATCTATAGACTTGTGGGTGAACAGAGGTAAGAGAGCAGTTTGCTTGCACTAGAATGTCTCCAGAGATTTGGAATTTCACTCTTGAGTGGACAGGCCACATCTCAGATATGACAAAGGTAAATGGCTTCTAATAAATAGCACCTAAATGCATCTTTGGAGACTAGAAACACTTGAATGGAGCAATAGAAAAATTTTCCTTACAGCCACAGTGGGATGCCTCTAATGTCGGAATTGTGACCATACCCTCATCATCTGTAATAAAGTCATTGATGCGCAACCCRTGTCTAGAAATGTTTGCCTGGACACCTTCCTGAACTGTGTAATCTAGAAGACCCGCATGAGGAGCGGCACTCTTTAGATCCCACCGGATTTCTCGCCTTTCCGTGTGATTCTGACTAACATCGGAAGGTTAGAGATCAGGATGATTAAAATGGCGTCAAACCAGAACGAGCCCTTTAGAGGCATGCTGCAGAGCAGGCTGTGCTGTGAATATCCACATCCACCCTGAGAGGTGAAGGAGCATTTGTTGTCATCGCGCTGTCTTCACTGAACACTCCTGTTTACTTAACCTGGTGTCACGATCCAAAGGCAACTATGAATAGATCCCCTGTTCACTGCGGGTCAGTGGGATCCAGGAACAAGACGGACGTAATAGCCGCTGGAGGCACCAGTTGCTGAGGAGAGAAAACTGCCTCCCACTGAGAAACCGGGGGYATGTGGCTTTGAGGGCACGGGGAAGAAGGGCAAACTTCATTTGTGATGAAGTCACTTTAGTGTGATATTAACTGAAAGGGCAGGAACGGTGAGTTCTGGAATGCAGTCAGTGCATGAGCTTCCTGGGTATCACGGAGGGTTTTGACCTTCCCAGGGGAATGCAGAGTCGATAGCAAAAAGAAAAATATAGTAAGCCAATGTTGGGAGGTGAGCTGAGGACAGGCAGCCTGGTCCAGGGGGAGCAAAGACATTTGAACCCCTGTGACANGTGTAGGGGTACAGCCCATGGCCTTGTGCATATGGTGATTGCTGGGCCAGTGACCTCTAACCTAAGCCCTGTAGAGCTGGATCTTGATGTTAAAACCGCTTGTTGTTCAAGCTGCTGCTCACAGGTTGGATGAGCTGCTCTGAGTGTGTGCACTCACGGGGCCACTGTGTGAACAGACCTCGGCCACCCCGCCCTTTCTTTCCCAGTGTTGACATGCTAGCCTAGAAGGATGAATCAATTTAGCTGTCAAAATAAAAGCTGAAAGTCCAATTGCCCATGCAAATTAACCGCTTTGTGCAAACACTTCAAAATTGCCTGCAGGAAAAGCAAGCTCGTTCTTTGAAAATTTGGCTCCTGGTAACCTCAATAAGGATGTATGCGCCCTTATGCAACATCGTGTCCTGGGAAAGTCAACTTTGAAAATTTTGTTATTTTGAACAGTTTCTTGATCTTTGGGAACTCGTTTGCTCCAGTGGAGGTTTGCGGCCCTCACTTTTCYCGACTATTCCCAGGGCTCTTTGCAGCCAGGAACATGGCTCAGCGCATTGCCCCACTGGGAGGCATTCAATAGCAAGTGTTTTTCTCTTGCTTTATTCCAGCCATTGAGGCAATGCATGGGTTCCAGGGTCAGCAGTTACTACCAGCCCCAAGCGCCCGCTGAAGGGTAATCTTCACGAAGACTAAGTGGAAAACGATTGGATTTCTTTCTTCCCAAATGTTTTCAGGCTTAGCCAGTGCTCTCAGGACAGAAATTGTTTCTGTCTTCCCTTTTCTGTGGATTCTTGCCCTGTGTTTATTGTTTATAAGCCACTGTGAGCTGTCTTGGCTCTTCTGTAATGGAGGGAGACATCTCAGGCTGGACCTGAGAATGACGACTCTTAAGAGGGAGGAGACACATTTGTCTCCTGTGCCCCTCACCGTCTAGATGGAACTTTTAGAAGTGTGCACTGTTCTGACAAGCAAGGTTGAATTGTTCTCTGAGGGTCGCAGAGCCTRGTTCTTGCATTATTATATRACCTTGGYCTGGGTCTCATGTGCACGCATGGGAAGGGGCCATGTCCATGAGGCTTCAGTTACTTTGGGCACGGGCCTCTAGGTCCCCTGAGCCTGTCCGAAGATATCTTAATATTTGATAGTGAAATCTAAAGAATTCAGCATCCAACCCTATCAAAGCCATGTGAGATAATCGCCAAGCAGAATCTTTATTAAATAGTTTTGGTTAGTTTATAGTGTTATTTCTCAAGAACACAGTTAGCTGGTGTCTTAGTCAGGATTTCTATTCTTGGACAAAACATCATGACCAAGAAGCAAGTTGGGGAGGAAAGGGTTTATTCAGCTTACACTTCCACATTGCTGTTCATCACCAAAGGAAGTCAGGACTGGAACTCAAGCAGGTCAGGAAGCAGGAGCTGATGCAGAAGCCATGGAGRGATGTTACTTACTGGCTTGCTTCCTCTGGCTTGCTCAACTTGCTTTCTTATAGTACCCCAGACCACCACCAGCCCAGGGATGGCCCCACCCACAATGGACCCTCCTCCCTTGATCACTGGGTACCTCATGTGATAGTAACCCACATAGAAAATGCCCCACARCTGGATYTCATGGAGGCATTTCCTCAACTGAAGCTCCTTTCTCTGTGGTAACTCCAGCCTGTATCAAGTTGACACACAAAACCAGCCAGCCAGTTCAACTGGGTACTTGGGAGAATGTTGTAACTTGGCAAGGCTGACTTCCAGATGAGGAATTCCTTGAGGTCAGTGGCCTCTGCTATGGTTCTTTGCATGCAGTTCTTGGTCTCATCTTGAAGTGGATGCAGAAAAAATATGGCTGGCCCATGTAAGCCACTGGGCAGAGGCGAAACATGAGTTTTCTGTTTTAGACTTCATGTTTTCTTATTACTATTCTCACACCTCTATTTCAAATGCATATGTACTCCATTTTGTCTTTGTTATATAGGATCTGTGGCCTCTTACAGTCTGTTCTGTGTGTACTGATGCTTTCTTTGAGTACTGGGGTATTTGAGAAAGCTTGTTGGGTAGCTAAGATAGCTGGTGAAAGAGGGTCTGCCAATGAAACAATAGCCCAAGAGGTCCTGAGAGGTAGTCCTCACCCGCTTTCCCTCACCCCAGTCCCCTTGTCTCCCCTTGCCTCCACAACCCTCCATGCCTGYTGCTGGAGTCTCATCTAATGGGATCTAACATGCACCATGAGGACTTTAGTTAAAAGCTGTACAGTAGTTGAGAGTCATGTCAATTCTACCTGCTCCTGTTACTCGAAACCAGGTAACTGAGATTATAGCCAGCTTCTCCACTGTAGCTACTAGTCCACTCTCCTTGTTCTCAGTGGCAGCGTTTTCTAAACTTCAAATTTATTTTAGAAAGTAAGCAATTGGGAATGCATTTACCATGAGAAAGCACTTGGTATTTTAAAAGAAAGGGCTGCACCTTGCCAGGTCTTCTTCTGTACCTGCGCTTCWYCCCACTTATCTCTCCCTTCCCCACCATCCACTCTCCCCTCTGACAGTTTTCTTTTGATGGCTTTTACTCTGTTCCCCTTTCACACCTTCCTTCCTACTCCTGGATCACTGATGACTCAATTCTAATGACAGTACCCTCGTTCCTTAAGCACTGATCCCCCCACTCACATCGCCGTCTGGTAGGATATACCTTTCTTTAGAGAAAACCTCACAGAGCGAGGTCAAAGAGCAGGAACAAAGCAGAATGCTGTGCCTGGGCCTTACCATTCCATCTATCATTCCATCCATCCCCCGTGAGCTGTCTGCACATGCTCAGAACYTTTTCCCTCTTGGACCTATGTCATAGYGGCTTCATGGTGAATACCGCCCCCCACCCTCTTCCCCCCCTCCGTCCGTGCTTGGCACCGCCCTCCCAAAGCCATTCCCCCCTTGATTCTCAGCATCCAACTCTGCTCATCTGCCTCTTGGTTTCATGATCACCAAGCCATGGCCTGTAGCTCACACACTGGAGACCCTTGTTCTTCATTCACGTCACGCTCCAATTCCTGGAYAGATGAGCCAGATCCTCATTGTTCATCTTACTGTGATATTCAAGGGCATTCACTTCTGATACAATGTATCCTGAGTCCCCCTCCTCAGATATAGTTCATGTTTTACAAAACAAATGGACCACAGTTGATACTCCTATTTTAAAAATGTTTAAAAATTTATTGCGGGTAGTTAAAGTTTATCTAGGAAGGTGAGATATATTTTGTTTGTGAATGTGTAAAATAACTCAAATGCTGGTTTTGATTTGTGAGCTTTACAGGTTGCTTTTCTGGCTCCAAATCTCACAGCTGGCCACGAGGGAACTCTTAACCATGTCTACAGTGAAGCCTGTGGCCAGTCTCTTTAATAGGTTCCTCTTTCTTCAAACCTTCTCATTCTAGACTCTGACTGTCTCTGAGATTTCTTCCGTGTTTTTTACATTTCCATGTAGACATGAAAATCTAGCCTTTTTTTTAAAAAAAACAAAACAAAACAAAAAACATTTAATGTCTTTGAATTTGATCTTTCGTTTTGCAGCATTCTTCTAGACGGGGGTTCTCATTCTAACTTGAGGATCACTGAATATTTTTCTAGAAAGACTCACAGAACYTAGAAAAGCTGTTAGGCGCATGGCTGTGGTTGATTTTCGTCTAAGGAAACGGGGAAAGACCCGCGGTGGAAACTGTGCAGTAGGACGGGACCCGGGAGAGATGGGGTTGCCTTCTGCTCACCCCCAGTGGGGTCAAGTGGAGAGTGTTTAGTTCTAGTACGAAACTGTCACTCAAGGAAACAACCCCCCTCTTTTTTTAATTGGGAGCAGATCATGTGGGTGTGGCTGAGAGGCCATGTGGTTTATCCGAGTCTTCCATACTGAAGTCAGACACCTGAGTGTGGCACGGAGCCTACACTACAGACCCCACTGTCAGTATAGACTATCTGCCGTGGATTCAAAAACAATCAAAGGCACCACTATCAGGCAGAACGTCAAAGGATATCTGTCAGGAGCTGGTCCGGGCTAGAACTTACCTTTGCAATTTGCAGAGGTAACAATTTCTTCATATCTTCTAACAATGAAAGGTCTGGCTTAGCCTCTGGTCTGTCTTATCCCTTGCTGTCCAGTCCTCAGCAGAACTGTTGTGACGGTTTATATATGCTTGACCTAGAAAATGCCACTGTTAGAAGGTGTGGCCCTATTGGGGTAGGTGTGTCATGGGCTTTAAGACCCTCATCCGAGCTGCCTGGAAGTCAGTATTTTGCTAGCAGCTTTCAGATGAAGATGTAGAACTCCTAGCTCTTCCTGCACCATGCCTGCCTGGAGGCTGCCATTTTCCCACCTTGATGATACTGGACTGAACCTCTGAACCTGTAAGCCCGCCCCAATTAAATGYCCTTATAGGAGTTGCCTTGGTAATGGTGCCTGCTCATAGCAGAAAACCCTGACTAACACAACTGCCATGGTTAAGCTTTTATACCCCTCTTATCCTTATATTCCACTAACCCCCGGCATCTCTTCTTTCCCTTGGATCAAGTCTCATCTTTTTCTGCAGTTGAATTCCCTACAGTCTTTTGTCATCTCCTTTGYCCCTCTATCAGAGTCCAGTGGGCTCCTTTCTGTCTTTATCCCATCGTCCATGTGGGTAGTAGCTTTATGTGATGGTGGACACACTCTCCTGTCTGGCACTGCTCTGCTGCCTCCGCATCTGGGAGGAGGTCGTCCCTCCTTGCTCCTTAGCCTCTTACAGGAGATTCTTTTTTAGCTTTTCTTACTTCCCATGATACATGATAAAAAGCCCATGTTTTTGCTTGTGGGCCCTAGTTCTCCGAAGTCCCAATTTCCCTCTTAGCAGAATTGCTTTCTTTTAGCCATGTCTGTTTCTTRTGTATTCTGATAGAGCCCTCCCTGTACAGGAGTTCCATCAGTACACCAAGCACAAATGGTGGCACCAGGCACTCACGCAACAACTCAGTGTGTGTTGGCCAATGTGATTCTTCATTTACTGCCAATGATCCCAGGCACTGCTGATGGGTTTGCTACTTGCTCCACTTGTAATTCATCATGACTTGGACATACTTCATCACCTCCTTTCACAGTCTACTCTCTTCCCACTCATCCATCAGAGCACAAGTCACCTGGCTTTTCCCCCRGGGAAGTTTTCTTAACTATTTTATCTGCAGATAACACCTCTCCCAGCTCCTCTCACAGTTTCTTGGTATTTATTCAATTATGTAACAGAAGCATAACATGGTGTCTTGTGTGATTTCCTGAGAGCACAGCTCCTGCCTGACTTGTGTTCTGGATCCTTCCTGTGCATTATCATCAGGATGTGCTGTGTATAGCTGGTGTATGCGATCTACATACTGATGCCAAGACATCGCCACTGACCGTTTATAGTTTTCTCAAACCTTTATCTGGTAAAGTCTCTTTTAAACATGGTAACACTAGATAGAAGATCTTTCCATATTCATTTAATTTCCAGTCTGACTTTAGTATTCGGGAAATGCCAAGTTGAACTGTGTCTACAATGTGAATTTATTTTGGGTTTTATCAAGTCTGCTGCTTAGAAAGTCTCCACAAGAGTTAAGAAGTCTTTACTACCTCCTGCTGGGTGGAGTGATCTGAGAGACTAAAGCATATGTTTGTTCAAAGCCAGACACTGATGGGCACTTAGCAAGCTGTAATTGATGCTCACATTTTATGCTGTCTTTTCCACGTGGAGACATTTTAAGAACCCATGGAGGTAGTTACGGGATGAAAYTTCTGGGAAGAATTATCTGCATATCAACAAGAAGAGTTCTAGTGATGATTGTGCACTTATATTCCTAGAGAYGGATCTTTTCCCCATGGTAGTTCCGTAAAGTTCAGAGGTTGCTCTTATCAAGGTTGATACCAAGTAGAAAGAGAAAAGAGTGACATCAGTGGATCATAAGGCAAATGGGGAAACTGATGTTACCAAATCCTATGTGCATGATGTCACTAAATCAGGTGGGCATGCTTSTGGGTTAGTATGAGCTTGTTCCTCTTGACTCCCTGCAGTTTTCCRGAATACCTTTGAATGATCTGTTACCTGTATATCTGCTGGTTTATGTCTTCACTGTAACCAAATCCTGTGTGCAAGCTAGGCTTCTCCATCTGTAGGAATGGTCCTGTAACTTAGATCCTGCTAAGAGCATAGCTTGCTATCTTAGGCGCTGCACCTGAGCCCATGCACTCTCCCCTATGTTATGTGCCTTTGAACTGTCCCCCAAGTGGCTCAAGGCCTGCTTGGATAATTGTTGAGCCTTAGAAGGTTGATGTTGGTAGCTTAGCTATTTGGTATGTGGCTAGTGGCTATCCACCTCACTCTGTTGCTGGCATGGTCTTTGTATTCATACATCTGGCTCTGAAGGGAGCTGTGCCTTCCTCAGCCACAGGAGGTCTGCCCATCACAGTTGAATATTCCAAAGGGAWAGAGGCAGGTTTTATAGTAGAAAGAGATGTTCTGGGGCTGTCTGGTTGTCCTGGCTGTGGCTGTCCATGTTTGAACTGAGCAGAAAGGCTCTGCTGCAATAYCTGTTTCTACCACCAGTCTTCAATTCTCCAAGTGTTCTTTTTGACCTTATCTTCTTTGTCAATTAAGAAAATGCTTTGTTCCATATATGTCCAGTGAAGTTCTAYATCAACTTATCTCTGACCTCTGGACTGGAGGCCCATTCTCCATTTTTAATTTAAATCTTATGTGTTGGCCTTAGTAGACAGCCGGAGCTATAATGGGTACCCATGGATCTGCCCAATTCTATTCCTCATASCTGGACTATGATCTAAATAAGCCAATGTGAGAGAATTGTAGTAGTAATTGTTATAAGGAATATTGTAGGGTTCCAGACACCTCATCTGTTCGCATGTGCTGTTTAATACAACCTCTGAACCAACGTTGTGTGGCCACACCCATAGGAGATAGTATTGGTGATGAGGAAAAAGAAAAGAAAAGAAAAGAAAAGAAAAGAAAAGAAAAGAAAAGAAAGGGCGAATTTGAGTGTTTTACATTATTGTCCTCAGCTGAGCATTTATCTTTACCTTCGGGAAAGCTCCTTGACACTCCTTTTGGCCCCAAAGAGTTGCATCTGTACCTCATCCCTTCCAAAGGATGATGTCACAGGCCATGAAGACCCTTCTGAGACCTTAGAGTTGGCAGTGTTGCAGGGCAGAGCTGCACCTGGCCTGCTTGGAAGCCTCCATGGCCAGCACTTCCGCATGCTGCTCCCAGACCCCTTTTTGCTTCTCTCAAATCCTCCGCATTCTCCAACGGGCTTTCCTAGAAGCCTGAAGCCTTATGGAATCACTGTCCATGTGTCCCCGAAATCCGGGACACCCTAAAGCCATTTCGGCAGCTTCCATTTTTTGTGATCTACCACTTCCYGCAGTTGTATGAAACTTTGGGTTATTTTATGGAGGTTGGTTTAAGCTGCTTGGCTTTTGATCATCACTGACATGGGCCACACGGGGCTCATTGAGTGGAAGAGTTGCCGGAATGTTCTGGAASGTCTTCTCATTTTCTCATCACCATGCGCAGCTGCTCTCTATTGTGTGGGTGGGGAATGAGGACACCCGTGTGCTTCACATGTCCAATGCCAGAAACCAATGAGAGAAGAGGAGAAAGAGGCACTGTGAGTAAGAAAGGGAGGACCTGAGCTGGTGTTCAGCACTGGACACAGCAGATGTCC
>BDUI01020497.1:12572-27182 GCA_002335545.1 Apodemus speciosus
CACTCTGGTGGTATCTGAGCAGTCAGTAGGCACTGGGCATAGGATTGTCCTTGTAGCATTAACATAAGCAAGGGGGTCAGCTTCTCCCAACTCACCCTGGCAGGACAACCTCACACATTCCTTCCATGAGTCCCTTTATGATTTAAGCACAGCGACAAAGAAAGATCAGAATCAGATGGAGGGATGAATCACTAATTATTTTTATTTAAACCAACTCTTTTATACTCATGCATGTCTAAACCACACCCTCATTGTTCTCATGGTCCATACCTGTCAGCTTCTTCTATCCTCTACTAGCTCCCTTCCCGCATTCSTGCTTTCTGTTTTGGGRTGTGCTGAGTTGAACCAGAACTGGTTTTGTGACCATGAATTTGGAACTACCCTCCAGAGCGTGGTGAGATCACCAGTGAGCACACAGCTGAAGACAATGACTCCTCCTTGCTCAGAATCCTTCACTGGCTAATAGTTCAGCAGGGAGATGGATCCATGAGTTCCCTCCCCCCCACCCCTGACCCTGTCCTAATTCTTCCACGGACCTAGAGAAGCTAACCATAGTTTCTCTGATGACCCCATACTTCTGAATGAACAGTTATAAGAAGTTATCAGAGGTGAGAGAAGGTTTCCTTATGTATGTTTAAAAATCTAACATCAACTAAGGGAGGGAGAGTCAGTTTTCTTCACCAATATGGTCCCCTAGAAACTTGCTGATGCTCCAGTGGATGGCCCTAGACCCATACACATCATTGCCGCACTAAACAGGAAACACACACACACACGCACGCACCCACACGCACACACACACGCACACACACACGAGGTTGAGAGAGTAGTGGTAAGGGTGGGCTATATGAGAAGAGTTGAAGAGGAGAGAATCTGGGGTAGATTTGCTCAAAGCACATTATATGCATGCATGAAATTCTCAAATAATCAATAAATAAATTTAATGTATCCTTTGTCTTCCTAGAGCAAAGTCCCAGAGAAAGTGCTTTCGAAATGTATGAAACTCTCAAATAATCAATCAATAAATCTAACGTATTGTACATCTTCCTAGGGCAAAGTGGYTTCAAAATGTACCTTTAGGGTGTGGAACATAGTTGTTTGGCTCAGTCATGGCTGCTGCAACCCTGAGAGTGTGCATTGTGGGCTCCTGGAATTGGGGATCGGCTATTGCAAAAATAATTGGAACTAATATCAAGAACCAGCAGAAGTTCACTTCCACCGTCAAGATGTGGGTCTCTGAAGAAGCAGTGGATGGGAGGAAGCTGACAGACATCATAAATCACTACCATGAAAACGTCAAATATCTTCCAGGACACAAGCTGCCGGAAAATGTGGTTGCTGTCCCAAATCTCAGTGAAGCAGTGCGGGATGCAGACCTGTTGGTCTTCACCACCCCACACAAGTTCATTCACAAAATCTGTAATGAGATTACTGGCAGGGTGCCCAAGAGGGCTCTCGGTATTATTCACACAGAGGGCATAGATGAGGGCCCAGGAGGGCTGATGCTCATCTCCGACATCATTCGAGAGAAGATAGGAATGGATGTCAGCGTGCTGATGGGAGCTAGTACAGCCAGGGAGGTGGCTGCTGGGGAATTTTGTGAGGCTACCATTGGTAGCAAAGTCATTCAGAATGGCGTTCTCTTCAAAGAGCTGCTACAGACCCCCAACTTCTGCATCACCGTGGTAGATGATGCTGATGCTGTGGAACTCTGTGGAGCACTAAAACACATTGTTGCTATGGGAACCACTTTCTGCGATGGCCTTCACGGTGGGAACAACAGTAAGGCTGCCATCATCCGTCTTGGCCTTGTAGAAATGATCTCTTTCATCAGGATCTTCTGCAAGAGCCAGGTGTCCACGGCCACCTTTTTTGAGAGCTGTGGCTTGGCCAACCTCATCGCTACCTGCTATAGAAGGGGTGACTGCAAGGTGTCGAAGACCTTCCCCAGGACTGGGAAGACTATTGGAAAACTRGAAAACGAACTGCTGAATGGTCAGGCGCTTCAAGGATTTGAGACCTCTGCCTTAGTGTACCAATTCCTYAAACAGAAGGGGCTTCTGGCTAAGTTTCCATTATTCAGAACAGTGTATCRGATCTGCTATGAAGGCAGACCTCCTAGAGAGATACTAACCTGCCTCCAGAGCCATCCTGCACACGCATGAACAGCATTTCCCACRGCCTGGGGCAGCTCTGCCTCACCTATAGGAGGTGGAGGGAGGGAAGAGGAGGGTGCACAGACAGACAGATGGACTGAAGGATGCAGAACTTGGAAACAGAACTTGATAATCAGATTCTCTATTTGACTATAATCTTCACTTATACCAAAGATAAGTAAATTGCCACCATTGTGTTTTGAGTTGTGAGAGGCAGTTAGTTGGCTAGGGTGTACTTGGTAATAGCTAAGTACAGTTATGAACACGTATGTGTATTTTTGTTTCTTGTCATTTGTATTTCTTTGATCTAAAATGAGGTGTTCTTTTAATGATCATATTTGAAATTTCCCCACTAGGGTAACCTGTGAGATTGGATCATTTTCAGATAAATTTTATAGATGAGATTCAAATCTGTATTACAGGAAGGAAGAGTTTCTCTTCTCATTTTCTTGATGTTAAAGTCAAACAGGATTAAAATGATACTTATAATGGACAAGTGAATGTTTGTAAAGATTACTACACTTAACTTTTAAACAGTATCTCAAAACTCACACAGTTAACTACTTGGACTTTTGAATTGACCATGTTTTAACAAGTGATTATTAAATGGATAATCTACATGCATATTTGTACTTGCAATAGTTTTCTGTATTGTAAACTTCCCTTTTCTTCAGCAGTTGACAGAATGGGCCTTTATAGTGATCTAGCAATATCAGAGCTAACAAAAACCTGATGATAGGGTTATTAAATGAAGCTTTTCTGTAAGCATGTATCTCTAGGTTCTTAAAACCCTGAAGATAGCTGTTGTCACTCCTCATGTAAGATGGTGGCCTGTGCCTTTAATCTGACCCTTGGGAGGCAGAAACAGGATGGTCTGTCTGAGTGAGAAGCCATCCATGTCTACATAGATAGTTCCATACCATTTAGGGCTACATGGTAAGAAACTGTCAAAAAATAAAACAAACAAACCAAAACAATACCAAAAAACATGACTATACCTGTTTTGGGAAAAGCAAACAGCAAGAAAATTTACTCTTTTACTCTCTTAAGTGAGACTGACAAATGCATCATTGGGCTTTTAGGACCTCTAGCTAGTTGGTTGTTAAGTGCTACTAGCTGCCTTTTCTGAGGCCAAGGGAACACTTCCTGCCAAGAGAGATGTATGTATAACCGAGAGCCCATAATCAAGCAGTATTGGGTTCACTTTTAGAAATTCAGATTCCTAAGTCTGCCCCAGGCTTCTGGAGTGACACCTGTGCTTCAGCATGACTCTCTCAAGTTTGTAGTGCTCACTACGATTTGAGAATCACTGTGCTAGAGAATGTGTTTGTAACCTGCTTTGAACTGTGTTCTATAGGAGATCCTAGATAAAATTTGTCCCTGGGTCTAGTGGCTACTCCAGGTCAACTCTGAAATGGTTCAATGAATTGGGGAATAGCTGCCTCATAATGTTCAGAAGGTATAATGTGGAAGCAAAAACCCCAGGAGAACCTGTTAAGCCAGCAAGTCCCAAACACTTTAGACTATGAAGATTATTATTTTTTATCCATCATTCYATCTCAAATAATGTCCTACTTTCCAGTTACCCCTCTACAAGGCCCCCATCCCACAATTTCCCTCTCATCCCTCCCCTTTGCCTCTATAAGGGTCCTTCCCCACCCCTGCAGCATCTCCCTACACTGGGGCATCAAACCTCCACAGGACCAAGAGCCCCCCACCTCCATTGATGTCAGACAAAGCTATTCTCTGCTACCTATGTATCTGGAGCCATGTATCCCTCCCTGTACACTCCTTGGTTGGTGGCCTAGTCCCTGGGATCACTGGGTGGTCTGGCCAGATGCTGTTGTTCTTCCTATGGGAGATTATTTTTAACAAGGGTATTAGAGTTTTTAGGGAACACTGATGCAAAATGACCTTCATTTTATGTGAAAAAAAACATTAGATGAGTAACTGCATATGATGTTGCTTGTTCTATGTAGCCCAAGCTGGCTTGAAACATGTCATATTCTTTCTCTGTCTGTTGAGTTGCTTGGATTACAGATGTATATACCACCATGCCTAATTAATGATGTAGATTGGGGCCTTTCAAAGTCCAGTTCTGCTCTAAGTCACTGTGCAAGCTTTCAGATGATGCTTTCATCTGTAGACAACCTGAAATGTCCACTACTTATTTAATTCTCTGACTGAAATGGTGAGAACTAGTATTCATGAGTGTTAAATGAACACATAATGTCAGACTGTTATGTCACTTTAGCTTGTGAGGTTTCTAAGTTCTCCTGTTCCATCCTGGTTTAGCATTATTTTCCTCTTCTATACCTAAATGGATTATAAAATATATTTTTGTTGAAATTTTAAGAAGTACTCAAGAATTTTGGAGCACTTTACCACCCAATATAACACACATCATATTACATATTTCAGCAATTTTAATAACTGCTTTATGCCAATTAAATTTTCTTATCACCCAATCAATCTTTTTAAACTTGTGTGCATTGATAATAAGGAGTTTTCAATATAGAAAGGGAGTTGTACTTCAACTGCTATGTCTATGAAGAAGGACAAGGAGGAAACACAATGTTGGATTTTTCATTCACCTTCCTCTCTAGGGTTTGCATTTCCATATCTTTTCTTCTTAAATGATCCTTGTTTAAAAGTCTATTGATGTCCAGCTAGAACAGTGGTTCTCAAACTTCCTAATGTTGCAACCCTTTAATACAGTTTCTCATGTTGTGGTGATCCCCCAACTATAAAGTTAGTTTATAACTAATTTTGCTACTGTTATGAATAGTAATGTATATATCTGTTACTCAGGATATCTGATATGCAAACTTCAAAGAGGTTATGACCCACAGGTTGAGAATCACTGAACTAGAATATGTTTATTATAATCTGTATATGACAGCAAAAGGCAATTTCCTTAAGTTTGAGATCTGATAAATGCAGGTAGAAATTTCTCTGCATTGTTTGCTTTTGTAATCATGTATTGATGACACTTATTAGCCATGACAATGGGGAAAGTGACACTTAGATTAGAAACTCAATCTACCGATATAAAACTCCATCCTCACAGTGCTGCTGACTTCCTTACTACAGTATGGGACAAATCTTCATCTAGCACCTGAGGATGAAGCTGCATGGTAGTTTGGTGAGGTACCAGTGTCCAAGGGTAATTGTAGTTTCTTAATTAGTTCTGATTGGCTGGCCTCTAACCTATACATATACTGCATTTATTTATTAACAATAGGTGGGGTTATGATGTAATGACTTAATTTAATAAACATTTAACTTCTTTAAAAAAGAAGTGTGTGCCCACAGAGCATCAAGGGTCTAGCTGCAGATGAAAGATACAAGCAGCAAAATCAACATCAGTAAGTATTAGTTGTATACTGGCTCCCTCAATGCTAATGGGTTTAGGCTCGATTCTGTTTTTATTTATTCATAAAATGTTTGTGTCTTGTCTCATTTATTGCTTTATGGTCCAAAGCTCTCAACACTCTATCTTGAACCCAGTATTATACCTGATAAATATGTATTGAGTGAAAAATGCATGAATGAAGATGATGCATGAGTGTGGATAACTAGTGGGATTATATTGCAAAGATTGGAAGAAATAAAGTCATGAGACACCTTTTCCCATCTCAGACAGTGAAAGAATTTCAGGAAAATGGAATTTCTTTGTTGCTTTTATGTATTAGGATTATAGGAATTATATAGTGATATATTCTCAGTTGAGTGTTACTTGATAATGTTATGGGTGATCAAGAACCTTTCATTAATGCAGATGACAATTATAATTTTCAGAGAAGCATGATAGGTTTTATTGACATTTCATTCATCTATTCAAAAACAAAGCTGTGGCATTCTCCTGGCACCATGGAAGACATTCCTTTTGCAGTGGGCTTTGAAAGGTTGGAGCTTGAATGTAAGAATACCCTGCCCCATGGCACTTGTAGATGCAAGACACCTGGACCTGGACAGTGTGTCTGGAATCCAGGCTTGCTGGCAGCCAGAGGATGACTGAAGCCATTGATGTCACTCTGAACTACAAATGTCTAAGTTCCAGACCTGAGAAAATAAATTGCCATCAGGGTATTGAGCAATGTAGACATGGATGGGTCTCTCTTGCTCTATGTAAGGCACAGATTTTAGCTGTGTAACTCATGACCCAGGTGGAAAGTGTTCAGTCCAATTGGGTGGGTGATACGACCATCTTCATGATCTACACGATCCAGGCTATCCATATTCAGTTGAAAATCTTACTGGACTAGCTCTTCAGAATGTTGAGACCCTACTCCTCATGCTTTGAGATGGTCTTTTCAGGCTTACATCTGTGGATGTACACAATGGGATGCACGAGGGAAGATGTTTGATTACTGGAGCATCATGTAGAGTAAAGAAGAATCGGCTACTGTGTAGCACTTTGCTTTGGACAGATCAAGGCCATAGCTGAGCACACAGGAATTTAACAGAAAGAAAAGCAGGGCTATTTCACAATACCTTCAACAGAAAATATAGCTTTTATGACTTCTATTGAGAGCTATAGTCATAGATGGTAGCCTCCTGACTGCTGCAGACAAGGAAAACCCTTGCTTTCAGGAAGCACGCACCCTTTTGAGAACCTCATAAATAACATGTCCTTTCAACCCACTTTCTGCCTTTTGCACTGATGGGTTCACTGCCTGCCACAATGCACAATACATCAGAATCAGAACCCCAAATAAGAAATCCATAGATCCTTCTCCAACAATGAGTTCTTAGGTTCCATATCATTTCGGGTTGAAAATGAATGGGGTGTGAACTGTCTAGTTGCTACTTTAAAAGAAGGTGGAGCCCATTTAAGTGAATCCAGCCCATCTAGCACTGTCACTAAGCTTGAAGGGACTGTTGTCTTCTGAAGATAAAATAAAGCTTGACACCTTAGCACAAAGAAAGGCCCAATCCTATGCACTGCATRATAGACAACTTCCTATGACAAAGGACCCTCAGCACTAGCTTCATGATGAGCTGGAGAAAGTACACAATCTAAGCATATACAACTGTTTCCAAGGAGTGTTTATTGACAGTGATGAGAAAAGAAATGAATACATATGATACAGACTTGTTAGTCCCAAAGAGAACTCTATTGCTGGGCTAATAAAGACATGAAGTCTTTTTTAGCAGATTTGAGTAGAATTTAGGATAGCCCTGAGGTTCCTATTCCTGCCTCCAGGAGGGATAATAAATTCAATATTTTCACAAGTTATGACTCATAACTTAAACTCTAGAAAGACCATCTGACTGACCCTGATTCTTATCTTGGGAAGTGCAGATCACTTTATTAACTCTCAAAGTAGACTGAAAAACAGTTTTCCTGAGAACGTAAGGTTTTCTGCTCTTTTCAAAGTCATGTAGTAGATGCAGAATAAGCAAGAACTACAAATCTAATCTTAGATCATATAATTTTAGATCCTTCCAACTCTATGGTTCTACAAAACTGTGGCCACATTATGTGTGGAATTCCAAAGGCCTGGGGTCTGTGACCTGACAGTGAGTTTTTCACTAGAGGAGAAAAATAGCTTAATATTCCTGTCTCATAATGATGATAAACTTTGTATTCCTAAGTAAATTAGAAATGTCCATTATCTTCCCTACATGTGCTTAACATCTCTCTGGGTAGGAAAAAGTTCTTAAATGGAAAGCTGAAAAGATTGAGTGAGGGTGACTAGGCAGACAATGCACCATCCATCTAAACTATGAGCTTCATATCAATCACTAACCCTTTGCAAATCACTGAATGTTTAGATGTATCTCATTGTCCTCAAGCTATAGCCTTATTATACACAAAGATTAAATTTGGTAATAGATGTAAGGCCAGGAAATGGACTGGACATCATGTTAGAGGATAATCGTTTATTTTAAAAATAATAACAGCATTACAACGCCTACTAACATCCTCACAGTTAATACACAGGCAGGATTCATCTTTCACTGGGTGGGTACAGGGTAAGATCACAAAGGCCACTAAGTTCTTCATGCCACTGTTTCTGTGGAAGGAAAGAAGCACATCTAAAATAAAAGCAAAATGTCACAAAGGAAAGGGGGGCTCATAGCCTGACAATCCTACCATTTGTCAAGCATTGCAAAGATCTACTGAACCTGTGCAGAGATTCTTAATATGTCAAGAGTAATAATGTTCTTAGAGCAAAACAGAACAAAACGAATGAAAACGAAAGCAAAGACATCAAAATCCCTTGCATTCTCTTTCCAATCAGAACATCATTTTTAATACTGACGTGAATGTGTGTGAGTGAGTCGTCACGTAGGTGCGGGAGCCTTCCAAAGCCAGAAGAGGGCATTGGGTTCCCTGGTACTTGAGTGACAGATGGTTCTGAGACATCATGTGTGTTCTGGGAATCTAACCACAATCCTGTCTCTCCAAAACAGCAGTGCTTTTGACTGCTGAGCCACATTTCCAACTTGATTTCATCACTTTTTAAAACCTATTTTTCCCCCGTCCCTTATAAAAACACTATTTCTGTGGTCATAGGATCACTGAACTATGACATTCCGTACTACACTGTGCAGTGATGGCTCTCGGGGCATGTAATCTTATCATTTTATTCTCCACATGAATGCATTTGTTATAACAATAGATTGGAATAGAACAGTAACAAGCTATCAAAGGAATCAAGGGAATACAAATTGTCTTACAGAAGAGGTGAGCTCTAGAAATCCATAAAGTAGAAGACCACTTAGGATGTAGATCACCTTTCAGTCTATAAATGTTTTTTAGGAACCTCAATGTCTTGGGACCATCAGGCCAGAATGTAGACACAAGATTCTTTTTCTCTAATGAATTTTAGGCTACCATTGGGACAGCATCTATACAGATAATCCTTAATCAATCTGATTTAATGGAATTTAGTCAGGTTCTTCAATTATATATTTCAGTTTCTTAGGAATCATTAGATTATTTGGCTCCTATAACTACTAGCATAGTAATATGTATTAGGTCTCCATTAATCAATGCCTTTGAATCTCAAAGAGGGCGTTACCTAGCACACCTACTATATGGATGGAGAATCAGGGCTCAGAGAGATGAAAGTTTGGCCCCATTTCACATACTTTTAAAAGTCACCTTCAGTGTGGCCTTTTGGAGTAGATGTGGCCTTGTTGGAGTAGGCGTGTCACTGTTGGTATGGGTTTAAGTGCCTCCCTAGCTGCCTGGAAGCCAGCATTCTGCTAGCAGCCTTCAGATGAAGATGCAGAACTCTCAGCTCCGCCTGCACCATGCCTGCCTGGATGCTGCCATGCTCCTGCCTGCATAATAATGGACTGAACCTCTGAACCTCTAAGCCRGCCCCAATTAAATGTTTCCCTTATAAGACTTTCCTTGGTCATGGTGTCTGTTCATAGCAGTAAAACCCTAACTAAGACACTTGGAAAATGGTAAAATAAATTTTTTTATTATTTTTTCAAGGAAAAAAAAGTCACCTTCAAATGAAAAGTCTACTTCTACGATTATTAATGCTTTATTCTTTACTCCCTCAAGTGTCTGTTCCATTGCTTTGAGGATGAGATTATCTTTTGTTGCTTCCTAAAATAACAAACACTTTGATTCTTGATAATAGGTTTTCCAGAGTGCTGAACCCAATGATTACAATCTGAAATTAGAGTTCAGAGAGATAGGAAATCAAACAGAGGTGAAAATATTTCCAGGAGAAGAAAGCCAGGAAGATATCTGGGCTTTGTGCCCATTGTATGAGTCATGCAAAGGGATCATCAGGAAATAAAATTGTAGTATGCTGCCACTTTATTGTTAATGGAATTTCACTCGCTCTTTATTCAGCAGCAAATAAAAACTTCTATGGTTCTTTGGATCTCTAGCATGCCATTATTTCTGTGATGTATCACTGGCTGACTGTTTTAATCAATTTTGGCATGGATACAGTCTAGTGAGGTGCAGGCCATCTTAATACAATTTACATTTTCCCAATTACCATTTAATTCACCCGATATTTGCCACATGGTAAATTAGTCCATGTTCCAGATAGAAGGTCTCTGCTATTTTTTTATTTTACAAATAATATTTAGTGCTATCTTTCCTAATTGAATAATAATATATGTGCACAAAAGGGTATTTTTTAAAAACACAGACATTCATAAAACATGAATAAAAATTGTAATAACTGTTCAGAGACAAATAAGATTCATATTATCTGGTATATGATTTTGTCTTTTATTAAAAATAGACTTTTTTCTTATAACATATCCTAATTACGGCTTTTCTTCCAGTTCTTTGCTCCTCCCAGTTCATCTCCACCTCCTTTCCCATCCAGATCCACCTACATTCTGTTTCTCCTTATAAAAGACAGAGGTATCTCAGGGATAATAATGAAATATAATAAGAGAACAAAAACAAATAGAGACATATAAAACACAAAAAGAGAAGGAAAAGAGCCCAAGAAGAGGCATGAGAAACACATATGACTGCAGAGACCAACTCATTCAGACACTTAGAAATTCCACTGAAGCACAAAAGAAACCATAAAATATCCAACACTGACTAGATGGCCAAGATCCAGAAGTAGGATGGCATAAGAGACATAAGATAGAATGGACAGGGAAGCGGGAAGGGTGGATTGGGAAGCAGGGGGAAGGAAGAGGGCTTATGGGACTTTTGGGGAGGGGGGGATCCAGGAAAGGAGAAATCATTTGAAATGTAAATAAAAAAATATATCGAGGAAAAAAAAGAATGATTCAGGAYTGACAAAAATAAAAGGTCAATGAAATGATTCCTAATGATATTCTGCTATACTCGTAGATGGGTGCCTAGTCCAATCATCATCAGAGAGGTTTCCTCCAGCCGTTGATGAGAGAGAGAGAACTACAGCCAAACATTAAGCTGAGCTCGGGGAACCACACAGAAGAGAGTGAAGGAGTATATAGGAGTCAGTGGGGCAGAGAACACCAGGATAACTAAGAAAAGCTCATCACCCTGTAAGACTTTTTTATTCAATATATTCTTTATTTACATTTCATATGATTTCCCCTTTCCTGGATCCCCCCTCCCCAAAAGTCCCATAAACCCTCTTCTCTCCCCCTGTTCCCCCATCCATCCCTTCCCTCTTCCCTGTTCTGGTATTTCCCTACACTGCTGCACTGAGCCTTTCCAGAATCAGGGGCCACTCCTTCCTTCCTTCTTGGACATCATTTGATATGTGGATTGTGTCTTGGGTATTCCAGTCTTCTCAGCTAATATCTGCTTATCAATGAGTGCATACCATGAGTGTTCTTTTGAGACTGGGTTACTTCACTTAGGATGATGTTCTCCAGCTCCATCCATTTGTCTAAGTTCATAAATTCATTGTTTCTAATGGCTGAACAATACTCCATTGTGTATATATACCATATTTTTTGTATCCATTCCTCCATTGAGGGACATCTGGGTTCTTTCCAGCTTCTGGCTATTATAAATAGAGCTGCTATGAACATAGTGGAACATGTATCCTTATTACATGCTGGGGAATCTCAATCTCACAGAGAGTAAATTGGCAACCAATGACCCTGTATGGGTCTGTGCTAGACCTTCTATATGCATGCTGTGATTGTTTAGCTGGGTATCTCTGACTCTTTTGCCTTCTCAGGCAACCTTTTTTCTCCTACTGAGTTGCCCCGTCTAGCCTTGATATGAGGGTTCAAGCACAGTCTTATTGCATCTCTTGTGCCATGTTGATATCATTGGGAGTATGACACTTTTCTGTAGGAAAATGGAATATCTGTGAATCTGCGTAAGAGGAGAGGTAGGTGGGGTCGGGGGGCATGATGGATAGACTGGGGGGAAGGGAAGGAGGAGAGGCTGCAGTCAGGATGGATGTATTATCTGAAAGAAGAATATACATGCACACATGCTTGTATATTACACATTACATGTAGGGTAATAAATAAATTAAAGATAAATAAATAAATGAAAAGATAACAATTTTTAAAAGAAGAAAGGGAAGAGAAAGAAGAGGAGGAGGAGTTCCCTGACATGACATTATGAGATAAGGAACCTACTTCAAGGCCACACCTTCTAGACTGTAAAGACTCATGAATATTCTGACTCATGAGTCTTTGGGGGCCATTCCTATGCATATTAGCACACTAGCTCATAAGGAGCAAGGCTTTCCGTATATGCCAGCTCAAATTTTTTATGTTCAATGACATGTATGAGTAATTTTTTTAGCAATAGGGTCTTGTCGTCAGACTTAGAGAGTAACCAAGAGTCTAACAACAACTTGGGTTGTTTAAGAGTTCCCTGTGAAACTCCTTTGATCAAGAACTCAATTAGATGTAAATYATTACCAGTACTGTACCGTCTTTTGGTCATGAGAGATGTCTAGTTGGGGATTTGTCTTCCTGACTAGTTCATGATTTCATTTATTTCACCTRTATGTATGCATACATTTTCGGAAGCTCCTACTGTATTCATTTCCACACTACTCTTCAAAWGGCCCTTAATGTTAGTTGTCTCACCTTCATCTCCCTCTGTTCTCCCCCTTCCTACCTTATCCATTCGTAACTGCCCATTCTATTTCCTTTTCCTAGGGAGATCTATTTGTCCTCCCCCAATCCCTTATGCTATCCTTAACCTCTGTGGTTCTATGAATTGTAGTTTATCTATCATTGACTTAAGAGCTAATATCCACATATAAGTGAATGCACACCATATTTGCCTTTTTTGTTCCATCTATTTACATGTGAATTTCATGATTTTACTTTTTTAACAGCTCAGCAATACATTATGTAAATATACCTCAATTCCCCCTATCCATCTGTTTAGGGATGTCTATGGCTTTTCTTTTCCAATTTCTGGCTATTATCAAGTGAGAAGCAATAAATATGGTTGAGCAAGTTGGTAGGATAAAGACTACTTTGGGCGTATGCCTAAGAGTACTATAGTTGGATATTGAGGTAGATTGGTTCCCATCTTTCTAAGGAACTGTCACAATAATTTCCATATTGACTATACAAGTTTGTACTCCCATTAGCAATGGATGATTGTTCCCTTTGCTTTTTCCCTTTACCAGCATGAGCTGTCACTTGTTTTATTCATCTTACCCATTCTGACAGGTGTAAGATGAAATCTCAAAGTAGTTTTGATTTGCCTTCCCTTGATTGTTGAGGATGTTGAACATTTATTTAAGTGTCTCTCAGCCACTAGAGCTTCCTCTTTTGTGAATTTTCTATTTAGATCTACAGCTTATATTTAGTTGCCTTAGTTGTTTTCTTGATATATAATTCTTTTGAGTTCTTTGAGTTTTAACTCTCTATTGGATGTGGTGTTGGTAAAAACAAAATAAAAACAAAAAACAAACAAACAAACAAAMAAAAAAAAAAACAAAGCACAAAAACCTTTTACCATTTGCTGGTGATCTTTGACCTGCAGAAACTTCCTGTTGTCTGGAGGTCCCATTTATTAGTTCTAATGACATTCTGCTCAGAAAGCCCTTTGCTGTATTATTGAGTTTAAGGCCATTCCTTATTACTCTTCTACTAGTTTCTGTGCATAGGGTATTATGATGAGGTCTTTAATCCATTTGAAGTTGAGTTTTATGCAGGGTGATAAGAATGAATCTATTTGGATTATTCTACATGCAGCCATCAGTTTTATTAGCAACAAATTTATTTATTTGTTGAAGTTTCTGTCTTTTTTCTATTGTTTGTTTCTGGATTCATTATAAAAAACATCATATGCTCATAGGTGTGTGGATTTATGTCTTTTTCTTCAATTTGACTCCACTGATCAATGTGTCTTTTTTTAATGCCAATACCATAATGTTTTTATTACTCTAATTTTGTAGTGCAACTAAAGAAGCAAATCTTCTATTTTTTCTTAGACTTGGTTATTTGCTCTGTATATTTATGTTTTAGGGAATCATTATTGCAATAAGACTTCCATTGCTGTAGGCATCACAGATATATTCAAGGCAGACCACAACTTTAGCAAATTTCCAATAATATATTATTGGCCAAATCTGTGACATCTTCCAATTTTAGATGCAAAGAAGTCTAGGAAAATCTCTACTAAACACTATATTGGTCTTGCTCAATGAGAAAAGGAGTTTGAAATGAGTGTTAGTCTGTTAGCTAACACTGTCTACCACAATGTCTATGTTGTAAAATAATAATTTCCAACTTAATAAACAATCCTAGAAAAATAGCTTTAGAACTATATTTTCCTTTGCTATAAAATTAATAGACTCAGTATAATATTAAAAAAATATAAATAAAATTCCTCAGAAATCATGAAGAAGAAATCAACCAAAATAATATGATATATATCACATTCTATTTTTGCTCTGCAATAATTCAGCATCCATACATACAGACAAAATTAAAAGCTACTGCAATACATCCCAACAATAGTACTCATAAACCCTATATGCATAGCTGAAGCCTCCCAAGTTAATTCTACACAACATTCTTTTTT
>BDUI01020509.1:11718-32376 GCA_002335545.1 Apodemus speciosus
TTTTAGACATAGTAAAAGTATACTACTGTATAAAAATTGATATTTTGATAAATTATCAGGGAAAAAGATAAGCTTGGATTTCTCAATTTGGATCTTTGATCAGAAGTTTGAGTTATAGTGTTATAAGATGAAATTAATTCTTCCTAAGTCTATTTTCAGGATCAACACTATCCTTCAGCAGCAGCAGAGGTAAATACATTGACTGGCCACAAGTTACTAGCACAGAAGTATTTTCATTTCCAGATTCACTAACAAACAAAACTACAGTGATTTCATATTTTTTTGTACTTTAATGTTGTGTTAYAGATTGTCTGACAATGTTCACATTAATAATTTGTCACACTAGCCATTTCACAGGTAAATTTGGGGCATTATTTTTTTCTATTCTTTATTCCCAAGACTGGTGATAGTCACTGCTCAGATGGAGATGCATGGGGCCTAGCCTATATTTTTGTACAAGTTAGGAGAGTCCTCTTTAATTAAGGTTCCTGAGACATCTGGTCCATAAATGAGTGCCTTGAAGTTATGCTTATTCTATAGATGCATTATTGTACTAAGGAACCCAAACATGACTCTAAATGTGACCTCCAAAAGATGACATATTCTAGAAAAATATCTGCTTTTGCAGAAATAGAGGGATTTGCAAGGAATTCCACATTCATGAAACTAGTTTCAATTTCCTTGAAGCCAATCTTGCATAGCATGTAGGGAAAAGGCATTAGCAACTGAATAATAAAGTAGCATTTTGAATAATTTCACCTAAGCACATCAAAAGCAGGACTGTATAGTGAGCACATTGCAGGACTGGAAAAGAATTATATAAGCATTATTAACTTTGCAACACTGGCTGAATAACAGTCTTTTCAAACTCATCTACTCCTACATATGTAAATGTGATTTGTACCATTTTGGGGATACCCTAAATATAATAGTTTTCAATATAATTCTGACTGGCATTCTTGAACATGTCATTTGCAAGACAATAATGATAAAAGTAATCATCTATTATCAAAATTAAAATTCACAGTGTTAATAAAGGCTAACTTTGGATTCCAAAATTAATCAAAACTCCAATTCTTTATTCCTTTTGCTATTTATATTTGATCATCAGATTTTCAATGTTCAAAAGTAAAAGTTATAAAAGAGGCCATGAATTACTAAATGTTGGTCATCACCTAAAATGTAAATCTGTATCCATATGCTATTCAATTTATTTCTGCAATATGAAATTAAAATTAAAACAAATGTATAATCATCCCTCAGCTGAAACTTTGAAAATTATTCTGCTCAGTCATTCCTAATATTTCTCTGATATTACTCATAAATAACTCCCAAGTGCCCATTTAAAAATAAAAATTAAAGACCATAGAGCTCTAGCAGACAAAATTGAGGTGAATATAATAAAAAACAACAATAGCGTTTTCATTTGAAAGAATTCACAGCAACCCCTGGAGTTGGAAAAAAAGGACAGGACAGTGGCAGAAGGAATGGATATAATAGCTCATCGGTAGGATTTTGATAACTTTAGATATAAAATATAATCTCCAAACCCTGCTGCTATGTTTTCAGAAACATAATGAAATAAAACACAAAGCAGACTTCTATCTTAATAATGAATCCATATGCAAAGCAGCTATTGGATGCACTGCAGAGGATTGCACTCTTCATTGTATCATTATTGCAGGCTCATTCTATGGTTTCCTCTCTCAATGGGTGATCACAATAAGCCTGAAGGTACAGTTCGCTCTTCTGACAGAGCTATTAGAGTCGTTCCTAAATGCTTGCCTCAGAGCTACCATTTAAAAAAAAAAAAAAAAAAAGCTCTGAATTTTCCTTCTTCCTCCAAGCAGCTACAATCCATACTTTTAGTGGTGGAAGAAATAAAGAAAAAGGCCAGGAAGTAAATCACATATCAAAGACATTTAAATTGGTATCCTTATATGGGATTTGGAGTGGTGGATTAAGTTTTTGTTTCTTTTGAGGACCTCCAGATCCACGTATTAGGGATTCATGATATGGTCAGACCTGATGGAGCAGGGCTGAATTCCCTCCCATAGAGGGTTGAAGCAGACCAAAGAGATGACAGAGGCATGGCTTTGTCACAGGCTGAAATGACAAGTAACAGCAAGGGAAAAGAGTGAGCAACCCACTAGCCTTATTCTGACTAGTTCTATGAAAGGTGGGTTTGACCACCGCTGCAGGCTGTCAAGAGAGAAATCTATTCTTTTCTCCTATCCCTGTCAATCTCACCCAAGAGATAAACTGCAGTGGCTGCAAAATGAGAGTGGAAGGGTTTGGTTTTGCTTTTGTTTTCACCCTTACTGGCTTCTCTTCTTCTAGAAAGCAGAGATGTGCATAGCTTGCTACCTATAGGCTGGTTTGCTACCAACTCAAAAATCTGCCACAAAGTGACCTAGAGGAAAAGGGAAGACAGATGACCTCAGAGAGTCCCTCAGCCCCCTCCTCCCATAAGCAGGCACTGATTAGTAAGGACATTTCCATGAGCAGTGCAAGATTTTTTTTCCTTTGCACATGACCTTTAAAACTACCTGATAAGCTATTTGTACTGCCTACCTTAGAAGTTTCAATAGACAGAGAGAAGATGAACATTAACCTTAATGGCTAAATTACCAAGTGCCACTCTAAAGGCCTTTCCCCTTGAGAGAAGAGTGTGAAGCAGGCAAACACTCGCCCCTTTAAAAATTAACAGAGAAGCACCATTGAGACCAAAACTGCAGTTTTCCAGACGTGGGCCCTTTTAAATATCAACATGCTACCTTTAGAGGATATACTGCCTTAAAATGCAATCGATAATCTGCTCAAATAATTGCAAGAATTTTTATTTGAGCTTTTTCAAGGAGATCTGGAGGGCTGGAAAGATGGCTCAGCAGTTAAGAACACTTGCTATTTTTTTCAGAGGACCCACATTCAATTCCAGCACCCACATACTACTTCACAAACATCATGATTGCAGTTCCAGAGCCTCTGACTCCCTCTTCGGACCTCTGCACGTACCAGGCACACATGTTGCACAGACATACATTTAGGCAAAACTCTCATATTCATAAAATGAATAAGAAATAATAATAATAACAACAACAATAACAACAACAACAACAACAACAACAATAATAATAATAATAATAATAATAATAATAATAATAATAATTTAAGGAAACTGGATGCTCAAATGTTTCCTTAGAAATCTGAAGAAAGTTCCCAGCTTACCACTCAGAAGACTGGTGCTCATATGTTTGTGTATTCCAAAAATGGTGACATCTACATGAACCAAGGAAAATATTTTAGCGTTACCAATTATGTTAATTGACATTTATGGAGGAAACATGGCCTACCAAGTATTATGCTTGATCATAGGGATTTGACAGTGAGCAAAATTGTTGGTCTCACACTCTAGGGGATGACATGAGCATGAATGAGTTAATTCAGAAATACAGGGGGAAATGTGATGGTTGTAATAGATGAGAAATTCAATATTCTATGTTTAAACTCTCCTATTGTTAGACAAAAAGACTACTACAGCACAGTCAGCCTAAGAGAGAGAGAGAGAGAAACAGAGACAGAGACAAAGACAGAGAGAGATCACAGATAGTTCTCTCTGTCCTGTTAGAAAAAGTAAAGCATAGCACCAAATTTTAGTGGTATTCTCATTCTCTAGTAAATCAAGACTAGTGAAGCAACTAGCATATGAGCAGTAGAATTGTGGTTACTATTTGGCATCAGAATCTCCACTGTGATTTTTTTCTTATCCATTCTTTCAATAAGTTTACTAGCATTTAATAAATAGTTGCTATGTGCACCAAAATGTGCTAGAACCTGGATAAATAAGGCAATGATCCCGACCTCAAAGTGTTCACAGTCTACTGAGAGAAACAGACACAAATAATTACAATACAGCACAATAATTGCTCAGCTAGACAAAACTACCAAGTGCTATGAGAGTTCAGACAGAGTGAAACAATTCGCTTTTCTGATACTTTCTGGGGTCTAATCCATCAACAAAATCCCCACTAGGCAAGACTAACAGGAAAACACAGGCAGATCATTTGTTGTGTCGCTTGGCGTTTTAACAGCAGGCAGGGACTCCTGCCCAACAAAGGTAGGCAGGCAGTTGAAAAGGAAGCAGTAGCATTAAAAAACATAGGATGCCCTTCTACAGTCCGTGCACAAGTGACTTTACTGCCTGGCACCTAGTCCCTCAAACCGGATCCCAGAGAAGGAATCAGGCCTTCCAATTTTCCCCACTGCTAAGCAATTGCTATGGATGGATTTGGGTCTTTAAAGCAAGTCCTCTAACACATCTGTCTCAACTGCACTTACCTCCCACCCAAGGTCCCTTCACAGCCTTTCCATTCTTTTCCCTTTTGAAATAGATGTAATTTATGTCAGGCAGTTGAGGAGAGCTACTTCTTCACCTCAGTCTACCCTCTATCAAAACACATTATGTAAAAAGTTGATAATGGGAAGGCCAAATTTTGTTTAGAAAGAAAATAAATATTGTATCAACTATATACACCACAACTTTTAAATTATCAATTACAGTTAAAACAGGGAATTACAAATGATCTGTTATTGAATTGATCACATTCCCTGTGTAGTATGTAAGCATTTCTAACAAGCTACTTGGTCTTTTAACAGACCGTCAAGTCACCCCTCACAGCAATATTATAGATCTGAATTGACCTGGTGTCCAAAAGGGATAAAAGAAAAGTCTTGGTCTTTCATCAAAAAGGAAATCTGTCTTGTTGAAAGTCAAATGACTGTGAGTTTTTAATTTCAAAGCTTCTCTTGGTTGAAATATAATCATTTGAAAATGTTGACATTAATGTCTTCAGAGTAATTCCCAAAGAGAAAACACACTGAGATAATCTCATGACAACACACAATTTTCCCACAAGTGCTAGTTCTTCACCAAAATGTATGTGCTAAATATGTTATCATACATGACCATCAAAATCACACCTCTTCAGTTCACAGAAATAACCCAGGTGTTCTGTATATGTATATATTTATTTCAAAGACATAATGACTCATCCTTCTGAAGCACATCCTGTACTGATTAAGTTCTCCTTAATTGATACCCATTTTTTCTTAACTATGTTTGCAGCACTAAATAGAATATTTCAGTATGGTAAAAGGAATCAAAATATCCCATTACTGCCTTTGCAAAGGTCATTCTCCTGCTTTGAGCTGGGGGTTATTATTAATCATGGGTTATATATCTTAAAGGCAAGGCCTTTATTGAAACCTTCAGTTCATTTTAAAAAGTCTCAAGACATATTGAATAAATCACAGGCTAAGAATAAAAGGAAATGATCGGCTCACTACCCTCTTACGTGCAAGGCCCTAGGGAGCTGCTTTGCAACTATCCTTATGGCCAATGCAAATTAGCTCCACACCCAGGCAAGTTCCAGATGATAATGCTCATCTCAGCATACATGAACTACAGAAACTTCCAGCCCATCAGAGGCTATGGTACCAGCCGACTTAAATAAGATATAGAAAGGAGTCCATTTTTATGGGTCACTTAAAGTCTCCTGGAAGTTTCTCAATAAAAGAAAAAAATACAATGTCCTGACTCTAGGTTCCAGGCTAAAAAAAAGGGGGTGGGGGCAGAAGTTGAAATCTATGTTCAAGTGTAACTGTGTAACTTCTGTTCTTCTATTGAGATGCCTCAGTTTGAAACTCTCAATGCTGGTTGAAATGACTCTGTCTCAGAGATAGCTAGACTTCTTTGTTGGCTAAAATTTAAAAAGGATAAAATTCATATTTGTTGATACTCGTAAGAGGTAATATAAATAGCTATACAAATGGCTAGTGTTATTGGTGGCTTCTCCTATTCTTTTGATTTACAACATTATTTATGCTGGTGTTTAAGGTTAAAGCTGTGTTATATACCTGGAAATTATCTCTGAAGAGGACAAAATTTGAATTAGATTAAATATGCAGAAGATAAAGTAGCTGCCATCATTTTCATTTGTTTTAGCCTGAATGCCAAGTAACAAATAGCTTTCTCCAGATCTCACAATGAAGCATAATGAATCAACTTCCTATGTACTAACACATTTTATATTTAATATGTTAATATGAATTGCCTTCTTAGTTTACAAAAATTTTGGTACAAAACAGTAAGAAAGAAGCATTAAGTCTGTATTTGCAGTGACCCTCCAGAAGCATTTCCTTACTGTCAATATGTGTACATTTTGACGAAGTAGAGAATATATTTGGCCTACACATAGAGGATTCTCCATGGATTTTAACACTCTCTACTATCTCTTCGCCATTCTTAAGGTGCCCATCCTGTGAAAGTGTCAACTTTCCCTAAGAGGTAAGTAACTTCCCCTTCTGTATTTTGAAAAAAGGAGTAAGAAAATGAAATTGTAACAAATTCTGTACCAGTGAGTTTATGCCACACATTATTATCATCATATCACATCTAGTCATTGGATTCTCACAATCATGCGTTTTATTTATTTTGTGTGCATCTGTATGTGTACACACATATGTGAGGGAGAGTTGCACATGTCTGTCCTGTGGAAGTCAAAGGCTGACAAGGGGTCTCCTCTTCCATTGCTTCAGTCACCTAAATTTTAGAGAGAGGATCTCTCCATGAATATGGGGTTCATTGTTTTAGTTAACTTGGCTGGCCACTAAAACCCTGACATTTGCCGTGCTCTATGCCCAGCTCTGTGGTTTCAGACAAGTGCCATTGTACCAGGATTTTATGTAGCTTCTGAAAAATCTGTCTTACAGGTTTTAGTTCTATGATAAACAGCAATGGAAAAAAAACAATGCAGAGGAAAGGTTTATTTACATTTTTATATCCTAGTCACTGTCTATCAGGAAGAGAAGTCAGAGCAGGAACTCGAGGCAAGAACCTGAAAGCAGGAACTAAAACAGAGGCTGTGGAGGTGTGCTACTTTCCTGGCTTGCTCCCATGTCTTGTTTAAACTGTTTTCTTATAAATCCCAGGAGGTGCACCCAAAATGGGATGATACTTCCTGTATCAATCAGAAATCAAGAAAATGCACCACAGGCTACCCACAGGCCATTATGTTGGGAATGTTGTCTCAGCTAATATTCCCTTTTCCCAAATGACTCTAGCTTCTGTCAAGTTTACATAAAACAAGCAAGAACATTAGTGCGCACACATTCCCTGGATATGCCGGCCAGTGTCATTGACACTCATGTCCTCCTGCTTGCACAGGAAGTTCTTTACTTGCTGAACTGTCATTCCAGGACAGATAAGGTGGTATTTTCTAAATGACTTCTAAGTAAAAATTTTACTTTGCTAAAAGTGATTGCTGTAAAGTGTTTATAGACAACATCGCATTCACATTTGTCTTACTTAACTGCTCTGGAGTAGGAAGCAAAGCTTAAAATTACATAGCACTTGAACATTTTTGGTGAACCAAAGATTTAAACCTGGGGTTTCTAGCATGATTTGGGGTGAAGAGTTACTTCATCACAGGAGAGATATTTCGAAGAAAGCTGCATCACCAAAACATCCATCCTAAAGTGGGTGGCAACTTTGCAACCCAGAAACACTTTGCAGTTTGCAGGAAACTTGACAAGTCCAAAAAATATCTTCTCTGCAGATTGGCTGGTTAGACATTACTCCCTGGGCAGTTTTTTCACTGCTTCTGTAAAACTGTTGAGGGCCCTTCTAGAATCTTGGAACTTTCCACTTTCCCCAACTTGGGAACTTTTGTTTATTTCAGGAGTCTCATGAGGTGCTCCCTTTTCTTTCAGGGAGGGGGAGGGAGGTTTCAGTAGAAACTGTTATGCAAAAACAATGTACATAGCTCAAGGAAAAAACTAATGTGGGGCTAGAGGAGCTGGCTCCTCATGTCAACATGACAATAGTTTTTTGGTTTTGTTTGTTTGCTTGTTTGTTTGTTTTTGGGGGGGTTGCTTTTTTTGGTAGATGTCTTTTTCAACTGGGTATTTTCTTTATTTACATTTCAAATGTTATCCCCTTTCCGCAATCCCCTGATGAAACTCCCTACCCCATCCCCTCTTCCCCTATGAGGGTGTTCCTCTACCTACCCACCCACTCCCACCTCCCCACCCTCGAATTTCCCTACATTGAAGCATACCTTCAGGAGGCCAAGGGCCTCTCCTCCCATTGATGCCTACAAGGCTATCCTCTACTACATATGCAGCTGGAGCCATGTGTCCCTCCACGTGTACTCCTTGGTTGGTGGTTTAGTCCCTGGGAGCTCTGGGAGTCTGGATGGTTAATATTATTGTTCCTCCTATGGGGTTGCAAACCCCTTCATCTCCTTCAGTCCTTTCTCTAACTCTTCCATTGGGGACCCTGTGCTCAGTTCAATGGTTGACTGAGAGCATCCCCCTCTGTATTTGTCAGGCTCTGGCAGAGCCTCTCAGGAGACAGCTGTATCAGTCTTCTGTCAGCAGCACTTCTTGGCATCCACAATAGTGTCTGGGTTTGGTGACTGTATATGGGATGGATCCCTAGGTTTGACAGTCTCTGGATGGCCTTTCCTTCAGTCTCTGCTCCGTACTTTGTCCCCATGACAAAGTATTAGTATTAGTATTTGCTCCCATGATTATTTTGTTCCCCTTTCTAAGAAGGACTAAAGCACCAACAATTTGGGCTTCCTTGTTCTTGAGCTTCATGTGTTCTGTGAGTTGTGTCTTGGGTATTCTGAGCTTTTGGGCTAATTATTCACTTATCAGTGAGTGTATACCATGTGTGTTCTTTTGTGACTGGGTTACCTCGCTCAGGATGATATTTTCTAGTTCCATCCAGTTGCCTGTGAATTTCATGCAGTCATTGTTTTTAATAGCTGAATAGTACTCCGTTCTGTAAATATACCACATTTTTTGTATCCATTCCTCTGTTGAGGGACATCTGGGTTCTTTCCAGCTTCTGGTTATTATAAATATGGCTGCTATGAGCATAATGCATGTATTTTAAAAGAACATTTTAGACATCACAACAGTCCAAATGCTATATGTCAATCACCCCATTCAGAGTATTCTAAGATTTAAAAATATTTTGGGGTGGGTGCTGGAGACAACTAGTGTTTAAGAGCATTTGTTATTCTTGCAGAGGAGCACAATACAGATTCAGGGGGATCTGACCACCTCGCTGACTTCTACAAATATGAGGCATGTACATGTTGTACAGACATACAGAAGGCAAGGTATCCAAATACATATTTATTGTACATATTAGTAAGAAACATGACAATTCTATACATGCATACAATGTCAATGTGCATTGGTTATTTCTAAACACTCTTTTTAAATCTCTGACCCCCAAGAATGTTTTAATGAGGGCTTAATTAATAGGACTTTATTCTAACAGGCAAATAACAGTTATCCCTCTATAATAACATATTCAAAAAAACCACCTAATCATCCTTTAAAATGTATCATTGGATGCAATTTTAAAGATATTGATTCCATAGAAGAAGATCCCTAGGAACCCAACAGAAACAACAAAATAATCTAAATGTATGGTTTTTTAAATTTTGTTTTGATATAACAATATTCAGTTCAGAGAGTATAAATTTAGTTCCCCACTTTGCTTGATACATTGTTTTTTTTAATTGATTATTTTAGTTATTTACATTTCAAATGTCCCCTTTCCCATTTCCCTTCTGCATGCCCTATGCCATCACCCTCCCCCTGCTTCTATGAGGGTGCTCCCCCACCAACCCACTCACTCCCACCTCACCCCTCTAGCATCCCCCTATGCTGGGGTATCAGTCATTCACAGGACCAAAGGCCTCCCCTCCCACTGATGCAAGATAAAGAAATCCTCTGCTACACATGTGGCTAGAGCCATGAACCCATACATGTGTACTCCTTGGTTGGTGGTTTAGTCCCTGAGAGCTCTGGGGGGTTCAGTTAATTGATATTCTTAATTATGTTTTTATTTATTTTTTTTAGAAACTCCAGAAGAAAAAACTCATTTATCTTTTCTAGACCATAAATTAATAGGCAATACAGGAAGAGCTGCTGATTAAATAGTCCTGTCTCTTTTTATGGAGCTGGCTGAAATGCTTGGCTATGTTTATTAAAACTCACTTCACAAAATTATTTTCTTAAAATAATTATATGTATTTGTTAGTAAAGAAAATTATCCAGAAAAATAGTGCTTCCTTTACTTTAATTAAATAAGAGAATGCAAACTGCTATTATGTTTATTGATATTGACTATACTAATAGATTATGAGAAAAATCTTAAGCCAAATATCCATTGTTAACTTGCAGAATTGAATTAATGCTTTGTTCTCAGATGATTACACAAGTAACTATCCCAATCATTTTGGTTATCTGGGTAGCTAGATAATCATCAGCCTTCCAATGGAACTACAAATTCAGATGAAGACAGTATCACAGAAATGTTGCTGGAAAATGTATAATGTGTGTCTCCTAAAACGGAAGTGTTTCCAATTACAGATATATATTTATAATATACACATAATTCTCTGCAGTGTTATCATCTTTTGCTATTGACTAGCTAAGATATAATTAGTTACCTAGTTAGCTAGCTTGGTAATTAGTTTTAAAATAAAAAAATATATCTTTAGTGATAATAAATCATGTTTACAGATGCTTAGTTATTCTTCCCATTAAGAGTAACAGAGAAATGGGAGAGGGGTGATTGGGGAAAGGGCAGAGGGAAGGGGACTTAGGGGACATATGGTGAGGGGGGAACTGGGAAAGGGGAAATAATTCGGAATGTAAACAAAGAATATAGAAAATTAAAAAAAAAAAGAAAAAAAAGAGTTAAAGTCCAATATACTCTTGAGCCTGGGCAATGACAGGGTGTATTGTGACTGCTTCAGCAAACATGACATATATGTGACTTCTGAGTGTGAGTTTTTGCTGCTGTCCCACTGGACCCTCATTCTAGGAGTCTTGCCCTAATAAAAACACCATTTATGCTTATATTTACATGTAGAATGACCATATATGAAGACTATACCAAAATACAGATGCTGGAGCATTCAGTAGCTCAAACCAGCAGCTGTTTGACTCTGCCCAGCATTGCAAAAAATGATAAAATGATGATATCCAGCTAGTTAAGACAATATTTGTGATATAGTCAGAATCCTGGATAAGGACTTATTAGCTGAGTCTAACCAACTTTCAAATTTACAAAGAGTAAATGTACTGTTGTTTTACACATTATGTAAGTGATAAATGCTGTGTGCTAATGTTTAATGCTTGGTTTGTTCCATAGCCAGAACACTGTCTTATACATCCTTGATTCTTTGAGTGGTATTTAATATAATCTGAATACTTGTAGGCTATTATAATAGGTTAAACATAAAACCATTAATAAGGTGATCCATCCCATATACAGACACAAAACCCAGACACTATTGCAGATGTCAAGAAATGCATGCTGACAGGAGCCTGTTATAGCTGTCTCCTGAGAGGCTTTGCCAGAGCCTGACAAGTACAAAGGCGGATGCCTGCAGCCAACCATTGGACTAAACATGGGGTCCCTAATTGAGAAGTTAGAGAAAGGACTGAAGGAGCTGAAGGGGTTTGCAACCCCATAGGAAGATGAACAATATGAACCAACCAGATCCCCTAGAGCTTCCAGGAACTAAACCACCAACCAAGGAGTTAACATGGAGAGACCCATGGCTCCAGCCATGTATGAGGCAGAGGATGACATTGTCTGGAATCAACAGGAGGAGAGGCCCTTGGTCCTGTGAAGTCTCAATTCCCCAGTGTAGGGGAATGCAAGGATGGTGATGTGGGAGTGGGTGGGTGGAGGACGAGCACCGTCATAGAAGCATGAGGATGGGGGAAGGGATAGGGGTTTCCAGAGGAGAAAGTGGGAAAGGGGATAAGATTTGAAATGTAAATACATAAGATATCCAATAAAAACATTAATAAATAGTAAATCATGGTTTTAGTAATATATTTTTAAAAATGTGAATATGAATGAGTTCACATTCAAGTTAATAACAATCTTACCATTATTTACCATACTCTACTATGTGAATAATTTCAAAATCATCAGATATTAATAGATTATGAAAGGCTATACTGGTCAGTATTAATACATCCAACCAGCAATATAATTGACACTGGATTGACTATCCTAGGATCTCACTTTTTCTTTATATTCTTTATTTACATTTCAAATGATTTCCCCTTTCCTGGATCTCCCCTCTCTGAAAGTTCCATAAGCCCTCTTCCCTCCTTCTGTTTCCCCATCAACCCTTCCTGCTTCCTTGTCCTTGTATTCCCCTACACTGCTGCACTGAGCCTTTCCAGGACCAGAGTTCTCTCCTTACTTCTTGGGCATCATTTAATATGTGAATTGTTTATTGGGTATTCCAAGCTTCTAGGCTAATATCCACTTATCAGTGAGTGCATACCATGTGTGTTCTTTTATGATTGGGTCACCTCACTCAGGATGATTCTCCAGTTCCACCCACTTGCCTAAGAATTTCATTAATTCATTGGTTTTAATAGCTGAGTAGTATTCCACATTTTTGGTACCTAATCAATGTAGTCACAGCACTTAGTAAAAGGCAGAATTCAAACATAGTGAGGGAAGCCAATCTTCTATCTTCTAAAGTTCTTTATCATAGTTACTGAGGGAAGAAAAAAAGAGAATTTCTACTTTTCTCACAAAAACATGTCATTATAACTTCTCATAATTTTCCTTTTTCTTCCTAGCCATTCTTCTAGCATATATTTCCATCATTAATGCTGACCAGTTTTAATCTCTTCCCTCTCTCCCATCACACCATGTTACTTATATAACAGACTAATGTTTCTAAGGCATAAAGCATATCAATATCTTACTTAAAGTGCTTCAGTGTCTTCACTTTATATTTAGAACAAAGTTCACTTGTATCTCTTTACTACTCTTATGTCATCTGACCTTTATATCATTTCTCTCTCATTATATCATCCCTTTCATTCTACATAGCCACAGTTGTCTTCTTTCAGATCCTAAACTATGACAAGATAGTTCATCTGATATATGTTCCTCACACTGATTTCTTTACCTGGAACATCCTTTGCCCAACTGCTCTTTATAAGCAGACTTGCTTATCAAAGGTTTCAATTGAATGATCACTCTACCAGAATAGGATTTCATGGTAAATATATCTGAAGTGGCAACATAATCTCCATTATTACTCCCTTTCAAAACATGACCACTACTTTCTGGTACTTGAAAAAAGTAAAATAAATTTTTAAATTGTGTGCTTTTTGAGAATAAAAATTTAAAATTTATATATCTCATTAGAATATAAAGACCCTCCCATGAAATAAGTAATAGCAACATTATTCACTATAAACTTCAGTCTTAGCTATTTGAGAAATAACTAAGACAAATATATACAAGGCACAGATAAATATATATCTAATCATAAATAAATGGTAACCCACTGTTATTTTTTAATTCTGTAATACTTATTTTTGACCAGAATTTATTTGACAAGAATGAATTTATTATTGACAAGAAGCTACAACTAAAAATCTAACAGAAACATAAGTGGAAAAAACTGGAATATAAAACAACATATCATTCAGACTGCTCAGAGAGGTTGGGAAAGATGGATTATCAATAGATAATACCTGGCCATTCAACATCATTTATTTAGCCTAAAAGTCCTCAATTGATTCCATATATTTTTGTTCTCAAGGGCACATTTACTGTTATCCCATATTTTGACTCCTTTATCCTATAAAGCTGAATTAACACTTTCCATATCAATAACATACAAATCAAGAGGACCTAAGAAAGGAAAATATAATATTAAAATGAATTTAAAAGACATGTGCAGATTTAAATCCAAATACCAGGCATAAAGCTGTACACATTATAGAGTTTACAAGAAAGGGGAAGATTTTTTTTTACTTGATCTCTAGCATATGACTTTTGTCTTGTCATAATTTTTTTCGGATCTAGCAAAACGTTTCTTGAAGATAAGACCCTATTTTCCTTGCATTATTTGTGATACATATCATGACACCATTTGTGTACCAGCTCATGAAAGACTTAAATAAATTTTGATAGGTATCATTACCTAAATCACAATTTTTAGTACTATTGACAATTTATTTTTATTTTTGTCCACTGAAGTTTGAACATCACTTAAAATTAACTATTTTATCAATGTTAAATAATAAACATCTCACTGATACTCCATACTTAGTAACCAATTGTCTTTGATTTGACAGGCAACAACTTCAGGCAATAGAAGTACTTTCTCTGTGCTCTATGAATTATTAATATTGTCTTGTACTGTTATGGCTAGAGTTGCAAATAAGATGGTCAATATAAAACCAAATATGTACATGATTTCAGCCAAAGGCCTGGAAAACAGTACCAAACAGAAGGAAGCTTCTAGCACTCTAATACAATTCATTCTCAGCTTCTTTCAGTATAGCTCTGCTGTGGGATAGAACTTAGAAGTCAAATGTTATATCATTTGTCCCTCTTGAAGTTCACAAACAACCCAAAACATTACAAAATTAATGGCAAGTTAAGCAAGTGAATATTCTATTATGTAATATAAAATAAATAGACTATAAGTATGCATAATAATATATTGTTTATGTGATTTTTATTATCTATAATCATCTATTTTATGTAACAAGTTTTTATTGAAATTTCTGAATACTTGTCATGATAGCTATACTTAGGGTAGGAATTTTTAGAAGCATAAAGTATCAAAGTGCATGTAACCACAGAAAATGAGAGATGTGCATTTTCTAATTGACCTTATTGCACAGAAGTATATCAATCAAGAGGCAAACATTAATATTAAACTTTGTCTTCTTGGACTGTAAGCTCCTTACAGGAAAACTCTGTGCTTTATACAACTATATATTAAGTAATCCAAAAGGAAATGTGTTTTTAATGTTTTGCCTCATATATTCTAAGTACTTAGTGAATATTCATTAGTTTATTTGCACATACCTCTTGGAAAACAACTTCATCCTAGTACATAACAGGGTTTCCCAGGAGAAAATCAGAAAAGCTGCACTCAAATAGAGCTGAAAGACAAGGTTCCCTACCACTCTAACATACTAAAGTCATGTTCCCCGAGCACTCATGAACACTATGTATAAAATAAGATGAAGCCCTTGTGAAATGCCAAACTACTCTAAGCAGGAATTCAAATATGACTACACAAAATAATCAAGATGCAAATTCAATCTCCATAATTAAGATGTAAGAAACTACACAACTTAATTCAGGATGCCTATTTTCATTATGTCCCTGGTTAATTTTACTTCGCGGCAAACATCCTCTCAGATATTTATCAGGAACTTTGTGACGATGCTTGTACTAAGGACTGTGGAAATATGTTAGACAAAATATAGAAACTGTAACCTCCAATTTCAGAAATTAGTGTTCTGATTGAAATGATAAAGCTCATGCAAATAATGAGAGGGCAAAATTACAAGGCCTCAGAGCCATATTTCTTAATAAAGTACTAACCAAGTGAAGATCTAGGAAAGCTCGAGGGGATGAGGAGGACTTCTGAGAGCAGGTGGTATTTGCATTGGAATTGTGATAAGTACACAGGGAATATGCACAGGGAAAGCTCATTTCAATTCTACACCAAGTTTCATTGGAACTTACAGGCTACCTCTTGCTGTTGGAACAATTTATCATATAGTGTTTTAAGGCAATGCAAGCTCCTTATAGTATGGTTTGGGATTTAAGAAGTCTCCACAACTATCATTGAACTGAAATCAAGGCACTAATATGTGTGGATTCCTTATGAATAACTCCTGTTTCCTGTCTTTCCCACCTTCTAGAGGCCTTCTAGATCTCAACATAGTCACTCTATCTATCATCACTCTTCCCTCCTACTTAGTATTATCTCTTCCCTTTCTCTTTTTATTTTTTTTCTTATAAGGACAACATTTAATTTGGGCTTCCTTACACATAAATAAGTTCAGTCCATTATCATCAAGTCAGGAGCACAGCAGCATCCAGGCAGATTTGGGGTTGAAGGAGCTAAGAGGTCCATCTATTGTTCTGAAGGAAGATAACAGAAGACTGGCTTCCAGGCAGCTAGCGTGAGGGTTTTTTTTCTCTTTTCTTTTCTTCCTTTTTTTTTCCTTTCTTTTTTTTCTTTTCTATATTCTTTGTTAGCCCAGAAGCTCTGAATACTCAAGACACAATTAACATATCAAATGATTCCCAAGAAGAAGGAAAGAGAGGGTCCTGGTCCTGGAAAGGCTTGATGCAGCATTTTAGGGGATTGCCAGGACAGAGAAATGGGAGGGGTGATTGGGGAATGGACGGAGGGAAGAGGGCTTATGGGACTTATGGGGAGGGGGGAACCGGGAAAGGGAAAATCATTTGGAGAATTTTCACCTGAAGAATTTCCAATGGCCGAGAAGCAACTTAAGAAATGTTCAACATCATTAGTCATTAGGGAAATGCAAATCAAAACAACCCTGAGATTTCACCTCACACCAGTCAGCCCACTACTGTGGGTAATATACCATCACCATGAACAGGTTGTGTTAGTTGTAACTGTTCACTTTTTATCAACAGGTTCCAAGCTCATAATCTCCCTTAAATCTGGTTTAACAGTAATCCATACCCCAAATGTATGCATTTGCATCATGTTCAGAACATATGAATGCAGAAGACAATTATTTCTGCACATATCTCTCATGTTCTAGTAAACTATTTCTCCTGTCATGTTTTCTTTTTTAAATTTTTATTGATTCTTAATGAGTTTCACATCATGTACCCCAGTCCTGCTCATCTTCCTGTCCCCTCATATCCGCCTCTCACTGTTATAACCTCCCCTCACAAAAAATAAACACACATACACAAACATAGAAAAATGTCATTATGGAAGCTGTAGTATGCTACAGTGTGCCCCACAGTATATCCCTTTTCCCACATATCTTTGTGTGCAAATGTTCATTGCAATGAGTCGTTGGTCTGGTTCAAGGTCTCTCTGGCTTTGGTGATACGATCAGTAGTAGATCCTCAACAGCACTCTTTCTGCTTATCTTGTTGCCTTGTATCATAGAGGTCCTGCAGCTTTGGATCAGCAGGACTGACCCTTCCACAAGTCCCAGCCAGCCAATTACAGATGATATAGATTTGGGGGTGGGCCCACTCAGAGCCCTGCATCTGGGCCTGAACTGGTCAGACCACCAGCTTTCCCTTACCTGCACTACCAAGGTGAGTTCTCCAGCACTTCTCTGGGCCAACCACCCAGTGCCACCATCATCAAGAGGCAGGGTCACCTCTCCTGCTCTCATGCCCTTGGGGCCTGCTCACTTGCACCTCTGCCTCCAAAGCTAGCTCCATAGTGCTGTCTGGGAAAAGCACAGGGCCCAGTCTCCCAAGTGCTGACACCCCTGAGAGGTGGAGCCAGTTTTCCAGAGTACCACAGCCAGTGAGAGGTGGGACCAGATCTGTACAACAGCCCCTGGACAATCCAAGTAGTCCCCAACATCTGCCCTGACAAGGAATTTCCCCATGTTATCTAGTGGTGATATGAGCCTCAGACATCAACACTAGCCCCTGCTACTGCATAGCCATGGACTCAGACATCTCTCTTTATAATGCTCAAGCTGTTTCTACTTCTTTCTCTAACATATGTCTACCACATGCCTGTACATTATGGTGGTTCCGACTACACATGCTGGGGAGCCTTTGGGCCACAGATGTGATGGCAAACCAGTATCTACATGCAGGTGAGCAGGTCTATGGGTGGCATGGTGGTCTGGAAGTCTCTGTTGGTCTTCCTCCTCCCTTGTTGCTATGCATGATGGTAGGCAGGGTTCTGTTTATCTATGGCCCACCTATGCAGTGGGGCAGAAGGCAGGTCTGTGGGCATCTTTCTCTGCTAGCACTGTGCATGGCATTGCAAAATTCTGTCTGTCTTCCTCCCCCTGTGCTATGCTGTCTGGATTTGATTTGATTTGATTTAATTCAATTTGATTTTTCTGTGTCCTAGGCATCAGATAGCTTAGGGCACCAGGACAGGCATCAAACTAGGATGAACAAAGGACTGCCATCTCCTCTGCCCCTGACTGATATAAGAACAACACCAGCAACAAGGTATCCCTTGGCCCATTCTCAGGCAGTCTTCCTTCCTTTTTTAATTACATTCATGATTATCTCAGGTTCACAAAAAATAATTCAGGACAATAAAATCTTGAATAATTTATTCAATTTAAGGTCCTTAACCTCTACATCAATGCTCACTCTGTCACATAAGGTAAACTGCTCGCTGGTTTTAGAGACTAGGATGAGTACTCTGGAGAGTTATAGTGGGTTCAGCCTACTCCAGCTCTTAAACTCAATATTGCTTATTATTTTCACATTTGAAACCATTCACATTTCTAGCCATAAATAGGTTTCTAGTCTATATTTGTTTTTTAAAATTTGGAAAGGAAATATCATTATTGTGGTGCCATACATTTCAATTTATTTCTATTTTTTTTGTCTTAAAATTGCCTATCTATACAATGTGATTGGTGCTGTGATCACAGTTAAAATATAGGACTACATTACTCACAAAATAATTTCTCCTTGCCCACCTGCTACATCTGTTGTTGCAATAATTGCCTTAAAATCACCTAAGCTGAACGATTTTTTTTATTTTACACATCAGTTATGTTTTCACCAATACTCTCCCTTCTCCCTGCTCCAACTCACCCCATGTCTTTCTAAATCCCTCTCTGTGTGACAATTAAAGAGTTTTATTTCATAGTAACATTACATTTTGTCCTTTTATATCAGCCTTCAAATTCATAAAGATTACATGTTCGCAGCACCATGGAACATTGTGGGGAGAGCATGCCAATGGAAATGATCTTCAGACCTGTCAAAATATGAGTGATGAAGAATATGTGAAGCATGTGTTATTTTGTGTAAGAGAATGGATGTCTGGGCACAAGAAAAAAGGAAAAGAATAATAACATGAATAGCATGCTGCTTCCCATTCCTGCAGTATGGTCTCATGTCTAAGAGATAAACTTGAACACTGTGTAGGCTGCTGCATCCAGACACTGAGAAGCCATTTCCTTGAAGGCTTCATTGGGAACTGTATGGTAAGGCAGTTCCATTTTATATGACAATGACACTGTGGCATGTACATTGGGGTAAAAGATTGTGCTTCTCATTTCCCCAAGAAACATGGGAATGAAGAATGCAGAACATTTCATATCAATTTGCTTTGTGTTCTTGGCTATATGATTTGATTTGGCCAGTTGAGGATGTTAAAGGAGAGGCCAAAGAAGAGGTGGCTAGATGCTTAGCACTAATTCATTAGAAGTGCAGACAAATGGGATTTTAGATTTATGGTCTATGGCAAGCCTATTAACAATTTTTCTTCTTTTTATTAGATATATTCTTTATTTACATTTCAAATGTTGTCCCCTTTCCTGGTCCTCCCTACACCCCCCCTAGCTCTTTCCCCCTCCCCCTGCTCACCAATCTACCCACTCCTACTTCCTTGACCTGGCATTCCCCTAAACTGCTGCATACAGCCTTCTCAAGGGCCTATTCCTCCCTTTGATATCCGACAAGGCCATCCTCTGCTACAAAGACAACTGGAGCCATGGGTCCCTCCATGTGAACTCTTTGGTTGGTCATTTAGTCCCTGGGAGCTCTGGGGATGCTGGTTGGTTCATGTTGTTGTTCCTCTTATGGGGCTGTAAAACCCTTCAGATCCTTGTGTCTTTTCTCTAGCTCCTCCATTGGAGACCATTATCAATTTTTATCCTCACATTTGTGAAACTTGAAGAAATTTAAATGACCTTGGTAACATCTTTTCCACAGTATTCTTCCAACAATAAAAATTACTTGATCTGATTAGGAAGTCATTTGTAGATCCAAAAGAAGCTAAGCCTGAGGTAGAGAGAGACAAAATGCTTATAGAACGTTAAGAATTACCCCCAATGTGGCATAAAAAAAAGATGAAGACACAGGATTATGAAAGATTCAGCTACAGGACTAGATGTACTTGAGAAACCCTCACTGCCAAAAAGCCTAACATGGCTTCATTGCCCTAGAATTTCTGACCCTTACTTGCTGAGTTAGTGTTTCTGACAATGTGGACACTCATCAGAAGTATACATTGCACATGTAGCTCATCACTCCCCAGATCAACACTACAATCTCATTTCAAGAAGTAGGAAAATCTGACACAGTGCATGTTAGCAAAGTTTACAGATAGTATGCATAGAAAACTTAGAAGCCATGAACTAAGGCTTCTCTTTGACCTGATCACCTACTTTATAACCTATTTATTCTAAGGCAAAACGAAGTAAAAATGTATATATCCTCATTGGGTAAATTTGAAAGTAGTTTTGAGAGATATCTATTCCATTTTTTTAATGGTAAATATATTTTATTGTTTTGTTCATTCTTTCTTTTCCTCAAAACACTGAAGCCCCAGTGATAGAGTCATCATGTTCAAAGTGAGTCTTATACAAAAAATAGAACATGCATGGTATGTGCCTTAGTCAGGGTTTCTATTCCTACACAAACATCATGACCAAGAAGCAAGTTGGGGAGGAAAGGGTTTATTCAGCTTCACTTCCACACTGCTGTTCATCACCAAAGGAAGTCAGGACTGGAACTCAAGCAGGTCAGGAAGCAGGAGCTGATGCAGAGGCCATGGAGGG